>RYFJ01004025.1:0-33059 GCA_003991445.1 Oryza meyeriana var. granulata
GGTTTTAAAACCGCGTAGCCAGGCGGCAGAGGCCTACAATTTGGCGAATGACCAATGAAAATTTAGTTTTGTAAATTAAAAAAATTAATTAGTACAGTAATTTTTAACCTCACGATATTGTAGGGTATTACCCTCACGAAAAGGACATTTTTCCCTGGTTTCTAATTCGTGAAGAGGATTAATTCTTGAGGCGTGGACCGTCACCGAAAATATTTTCGTAGGCGATTCTATTTTCGTGAGGGTATTTTAACCCTCACGAAATTTTCAAAATTCTGGTAGTGACTACTACTCACATTGTAGTAGGTGCTACTCATTGTACAAAAAGAAAAGGAAGAAATACAATCAAGAGGAGAATTTTAGCATAAAAAATACATCAATATCTCATCTCTCAACTCTTGGCTTCGTTTATTAACTTTAGATGATTTCTTCATCCCAACAGAATATGTTAATAAGAAAACATCTACCATATTGATAACCCCAAAAGTACACACAAAAATGACAAAAAAACCCCTGCAAATAAAAATCGGAGACATACAAAATATGATAATGATATTGTATATTTTTTTATAATGTATAGCTTCAAAGTTCAATGTGCATGTTGGAACGAAAAGGACGAATTCTTGTTCTCTCGTGGTGCAAAAAAGAAAAAAAAGAGAGTATGTGTTACTATGGTATGCACTCCTTAGATTTATATCTCTTGAGTATTTATAATTTGAGTTGAACTTTTACATATCATGTGTTGACCTTTCAAATATTTCACACACAGATTTTTCTTGGCACATTTCTGTTAAAGTTTATTTTTGTGTCTGGATGCTATGTGTCGGCACACCAGGACAGGAGAGGTGAAGAGTGAAGAAGCACACAGAAAGCAATTTGGTGTGTCGCCAACGGATAATGGAGTTGAGGACCAGCTGCAAACAACCATGGGAAGTGCCAAGCCCACAAGAATGATGGAAACCAGGACAAAAACAGGCAGCCCAGCACACTGGTTTCTTTCTTTCTTTCTTTCTGTTTTGCTTTGCCATCCATTTTGCGTGTCCTATAAATAAGCTACCAAACCCAGCCGCTGATCAATTCACAGCTCGAGATTCAGAGCGAGCAAACTCATCCATTCAAGAAGGATATACTGTATCATGGAGCGGTTAGCTCATCGGTGCAGTCCGGGTGGATAACAAGCTCGCCACCATCGGTACGTAATTCGCTATCCATAACGATCCCCTTATTAGCTTTCTGATTAATTCATTCCTTCATCTGGTCTTAATCGATCTCTGACAACAATAATCATGTGTATTTTGTTTTGTTTTAAGCCCCGTGCGCCGCAGGGAGGGGGCTGATGGGCGACGGCGGTGGGCGCGTCGGTGGCGTACGGACGCCGGAAGCCGGCGCAGATGCGGCTGATCCACGCGAGGCTGCACGCGCAGGCCTCACGCTGCCGTTCGGGGGGCAGCCCTCGCGCACATACTGCGACCCAGAAAACAAGATGCGCCCGCAAACCTGGACTACGGCTTCTACTCGCAGCTGCCGCCGGCCACCTCCGCCGACGGCCAGGAAAACGAAAGGTGGAGCTGGTAGCCCTCCTTTCTGCTGCAACCAGACCAAAAAATAAAAAAAGGGAATGAAAGAATGATGATGACGATGATGATGATCAATTACTTAGTAGTAATATACTACTAGTTAATAATTAATACTAGTTTATGTTTGCCCTAATCAATCCAGCTTGCATTCGACGGAGGATTCCCTGCGTGGACGCTTAGCTTTATCCACTAGTTTATCTGTATTATCCAATCCAATCCAATCAATCCGGCCCCTGGTTTTCCGATGGGCTATCCTTTAGTGGATTCTACTATGCTTCTTCGGTATATACATGCATTATTTCTCTAATAAAATGCACTGATATTATCTGCAAATTAACTAACATTATCCTCTTCGGATAATTATGCCAGTTTTACACAGGGATCCATGTTATTAGGATCGACAACGCAAGTGAACATTACACTCCACAAGTAGCTCTGCTGTTTCAAACAAAATGTTCTGTAATAATTAATGAGAAACCATGTACTACAGGAGAGAAGCTGTATAAAATAATAGTGGCTACAGGCTAAGGCCCATGAGACAGACAGACATAAAGCCCATTTATGTTATGTGTACAGTGAGGCCTTCTATCTCCCCAATGAGACCCCCAGACACAGATGCTGTCAAGGAACTAAACCTGAATTCGGATGCACCACAAATGTGCTCTCTAGATTTTAACAAAGCTAGCTCTTGACGAAGAACGGATCGACTAGTAGGTAAAATGGAGGCATCCTTCTTATATTAGCTTGCTAATGAGATAATGAGGATGAGATGCTTCCATCCATACATTGATTGAGACTACATACAACAGCACTAGGCCAATCAGAGATATACCCACTGCCTAATCCTCTTGCCAAATTCTGTGTCGATTATTATGTGCCAACCAACACATATATCCATAATCCATTCCTCGACGTTTCTCCCGCCAAATTAATAGTCCTCGCCTTAATTTATCAACACAAACTGCAGGACCAAGAATGGCTTCCCCAATAGTATTGCTCTCTCTATACTGTTGCTTCTTCTGTAATAACCTGGGCTGTCTATACCGGTTTATTTGTCAAGAAAGAAGCCCTGTCTAGATGAAATGAGGAAAGAGATAGACATGACCTCAAGGCACTGTTGCATGAGCTGTTTCATCATATCACGACATATGAAGTCTAGGGGTGGCAACCGCCCCGTATGGGGCGGGGACGGGTATCATTTTGGACCCACGGGTAGTCGGGGTCGGGGCCCCGGTTATAAGCGGGTGCGGGTTCGGGAGAAGATCTGGACCTGCGGATTATCCGCGGGGCCCCAAAGTAACAGTAAACCCATTAGTCCACACTATATAAACTCATTCCTCAACCAGTCTCCAGCCGGCCAACCCAATCCGATCCCCAAATCCCAATCCCCATCGCCTCGCCTCCTCCCTCTTCGCAGCGACAGGCGACAGCGGCGGGCGGCGGTGGCACGGGGCAGGCGGCGGGCGGCGGATAGACGGCGGCACGGGGCAGGCGACAGGGCAGGTGCGACAGCGGCAAGGCAGGTGAAGCTCCGGTCCTTTGATGTTCTGATTTATAAACAATGTCATAGTTCGGGGCCCCGATCGGGGTCGGGGCCCCGGCAGGACCGGGGCTGGATCCACATTTCGCCCCGCCCATGAAATCGGGGCCGGGGCCGAGTGGAGAAATCGGGGAGCGGGGGCGGGGCCGTTCCTGTCCAATCCGCCCCCGACCCGACCCGTTGCCACCCCTAATATGAACATTTACTAGTGATGAGCATATATATGTTCGTTTTGCTACAATCAAATGAAAAAGGCCTAGATTAAAGCCATTATGTTACTACCAGTACTGTCATAGCTTGCTAGCTCCTTCATAAGACAGTGATTACAGATTTACGTTCAGATTTTGTTCATAGCAAAAACAAATATCGTTGAGATGATCATATATAATTCTGTATGTTATTATATCATACTGCTCTGCCTTTTTATATCAAAGACAGGGTTGGGTGATGTGAGCAGGAGGATAGTGGTTAACTTGTTAACACAAAGCCTAGCCCTGCCACCCTCCACGCCTCCAACTCCTCCTAAAAGTCTCTTATGAGGTTGGAAAGTCCTTACCAATCTTGTCCCCATGATTCCTTCAAGCATTATATAATGAGAAAATTTTTTACGTGCCTCTGAGATTTTGCTCAATCCGTTATGTGCCCCTAATGATTTTTTGAGATTTTGCTCAATCCGTTATGTGCCCCTAAATTTTGCATAATCTCTTACATGTCTCCAAACTTTTATTTTGATCCTCTATGTATCTATCCCGTTAGTTGACCATGAGTTGACCCTTGGATTTTTTTCTAAAATTACTATATTGCCCTTATCTTTATGTGCTACTACTTAAAAAACATAAATCTTTTGTGAAAATAATTATTTTATAATAAAATCAAATTGGGCGGAATCATTTGACGTTAAATTTGAAATACAAAATTTAATTTTTCAAACAATTTTTAAAAAGTTTGACTAAATCCATACAAGAGTTTCACCAAGAAATTAAAAACCAAAATTATTGTTTCTTTGCATTTAAATGTTGGTGAAAATGTTGTACAAATTTCATCAAATTTAATTTAAAATTTATTTAAAAATTTAAAAATTTAGTTTTTAGATTTGTGGTTAAATAATTATATCCTCTTTGTTCTATTTTACAAATGAATCTTTTTTCATGTTGAGAATTGTATTTTTCTCACTACGTTAGCACATAAGTATGAGAGGGGCAATATAGCCATTTTAGGAAAAATCTAATGGTCAACTAACAAAATGGGTATAGAGAGAATCAAAATAAAAACTCAAGGGGATGAGGAAAAATTTAGAGGCACAAAAGGAATTGAGCAAAATCTCAGAGGCAGGTAAGGCATTTTCTCCTATATAATCATCAATTCATCATATTGTCTAGAGAAAATTCCTTACGTGCCCCTAAGTTTCCGCTCTATCCCTTCTCTGTCCCTGAATTTTGCCTTATCCCCCATATGCCTATGAATTTTCATTTTGATCCCTTCTATACCTATTCCGTTAGTTGACTGTGAAATTTTTCCAAAATAACTATACCACCCTTCTCTCATATTTATCCTACCTACTTCGAAAATATAAATCTCAATTAAAAATATACATTATAATAAAATCAATTGGGACAGAATTATTTGACCCCAAATTTGAAAAAGGAAATTTAAATTTTCAAACAAATTTATAAAATTTGATGAAATCCATTCAAAGGTTTCACCGAGAAATTGAAAAACCAAAATTGTTTTTATTTGCATTTAAATTTTGGTGAAAAATTTGTACAAGTATCATCAAATCTGATTTGAAATAATTTAAAATTTTTAAATTTTAGTTATCAAATTTGTGGTTAAATTATTATGTCTTGTTTGTGTTTTTTTTATAAATGAATCATTTTTCATGTTAGGAATTGTTTTTTTTTTGATAAATTAGCACATAAGTATGAGAGAAGGGCAATATAGTCATTTTAAAAAAATCTAACTGCCAACTCACGGTCAACTAACAGAATGGGTATTCAGGGGATCAAAAATAAAAACTTATGGATATCTAGAGATGCGACAAAATTCTGGGGCACAGAAGAGATTGAGCGAAAACTCATTGACACATAAGGAATTTTCTCTATTGTCTGAGTTAAATTCAGGTTATGTTCTTCTGATGTGTACTTATATATTGAGAGGAAAAGGCAGTATTGTCCTCCCAACTATATTCGTTTTGTGTTCCTTTTCTTAGCAATATAGTATTCATATCAATACAGAAAGTTTTCTTGGTAGGAAACGCATAACAGAATTTCATGCCAAAAATTTTCATAAGATTTCGTATTTGTCTATTCTTTTCGTTCTAAAGAAGTGGCAAGATTCATGAACCGCAAAGGAACCGTTAGGTATAAAGAGACATAGCCCTTTGGCATCAGTAATCTTTGGTCAGTAACTTACTCTGCTACTGTTATCATATTCATTTTATTTCCATTAATTCCTAAGTGCAATCCCTAGTCTACTCTCTACAATCTATGAACAGGCTTTTTTCGATGTACATGGTAGTTGGCCCTGGCCTAAATAGACAATTGTACCTTGCCTTCCATTAAAAGGAAATCCCATGCTTGCTCTTACCTAAATGACAAGGCATTCTATTAGTCCCGTATAGGATACAATTTCAATGTTCTGAAATGACTGTTTATTGTACACCAATATGCAGTTCATTTTTAACAAGGACGTAATTAAGGTCAGTTTAGTCAATGTCCTGAAACTAAAAGTGCCAAATGCACCTACTACATTCATGAGTTGCACATTTGCTTATCATTTTTTTTTTCTGAAGAATAAACCTGTACTGAAGAGAGAAAAAGAATTTTAATATCCCCTGCATGTCTTAGTTAGCAACCACCACTCATTAGTCCTGCAAACGAAATAGCAACACACCATCCTCCTCCTCTCCGCTGTCCAAGCATTCATTTTTATAGCCTCACAGAGCTCAAACACACGACGCTAGCCTTGCTACTGTTTAACATCATTGCCAGGACGGAAGAAGGGAAAGAAGGCAGGGAGGAAGAACAGCAGCAGGAGGAGAAGAAACGTGGATTGCTGTGCTTGCAGCCCCATGGCGTCCATGTACAGGCCTCCAAGGAACGCCATATGTGCTTCGTGCTATGAAGGTGCCAAGGCCATCATCGCCTTCTTCAACGACGACGAGCACGGCGATCCTGATCAAGGCTCGGTGAGGTCACCTGGATTGACAAAGCTCAACAGCGCAACCAAGGTAAGAGCTTCTGATTGGTACCTCCGATTAGTGATGGTTAGATGGGCCGTACCTTAATGAGTTGGTCCGAGTATGATACTACAGTAACGGTGTCGGGCCGGTTCAAACACAGTAGCTAGTGGGCCGTGTCGTGTTTGGGCCGGCGTCTCAGACCGTGGACCGGCCCAGCACGGCACGATTGCCACCAGGCCAGCACAGCACAACTTAAGCATGAGCTGGCCTGGTCAGCCCATTATTTTTTTCTATAATTTTTATTTTTTTCCTTTTTTTCTAATTTTTTTCACTATTTTTTCTTTTTTTTTCTATTTTTCCTAATATTTTTCATTCAGTTTTCTATTTTTCACTTTTTTTTTCTTTTCTCGCCTCCCATTTTCAAATTTTTATGGACCGACCGTGCTAACGGGCTGGCATCTGCCCACATGCCTCGGCCAAGCCCGTGTTGGCATGGCACGTCCCATAGCCCCCATGTGCTGTGTCTGGACCGAGGTTCCGGCACGTGGATCGGCACAACACGGCCCGCTACATAAGCCGGACCTTAACGGATCGTGTCTTAACGGGCTGTGCCGGACCGTGCTTTATGCCGGGTCGGCCCGTAAGACCCGGTTGGCCACATATACAGCCAATTTACAACCGTGTCAATCTCAACTGTGTTATGTGCTTTGACAATCTTGCGTTGAGTGTGTTGAGAAGCAGAGCAATATCGGTAGGGAGTGAATTGATAGAACCGAGTCCTGTTGCATCGATTGCAGCATTCAGTTTCATTGACGCGTCTGGTTTACTGTCAACATTGTGTTGGTTAATGATGAGACGCAGGTCTCAATCGGCAGTTGTATGAACGGTTTGGTAGAAATGTCATTGTCAAAAGGTTCATCATTGATGCTTAGTTAGAAGCTGTATCATATACTACCTGATGCTCTCCTTATATTTAAAAAAACAACTTGCATAACACACATGAGATTCTCCTTGATTGCAATAGCTGGGATGAGAAAATAAAGGTTCCTTGAGCCAGTTGTTATGCTCATCTTCATAAAGGATTACTTAATTCTCAACAGTTTTATGGTAATACTGATTATATATAGTGCTAAATTTATTTGTGTATGTGTTGATTAATGTACGTAGGGATTGAGAGATGCGTGGGAGGAGGTGAAGCAGATGCGATGCAGGGAGGAGGAGACCAAGCAGAGGGTATCGTTTCTCCAGGAAGGCTTCCCGGCGGCGTGGAAGGACGGCGTCCACACCGACATCGCCGTCAGGCCTGGAACTGGGCCCCCAATTCAAGTCCACAAGGCCATCCTTGTCAATCTCTCTCTCTGAAGGGCCGTTCGAATCTACACGTTGAAAGTGAAAACCCGTTTTTTTTGTGAACACATTTTTTGAACTGTTAAACAGTATGTTTTTTACAAAAAATTTTTATATAGAAATTACTTTAAAAAATCGTATTAATCTAGTTTTTAGTTTACAATAGCTAATACTCAATTAATTATATATTAATAATTTATCTCGTTTTACGTGATTTTTTTTTTTCTCTTTCTTCACCTTCAAACTAAGCCTAATCGGCTTCTTCTAATTTGGTTAGCCCAAGGAAACTAATTAGGCCCAGATTCATACGAGCATGCAGGCCACGAGGTCGGAGGTGTTCCGCCACATCCTCGCCGGCGACGACGACTGCAAGGCCCCCGCCGGCGACTCTCTGTCGCTACCGGAGCTCACCCACGACGAGCTGTCCCACCTCCTCGCCTTCCTCTACACCGGCGCCCTGACGACGTATACGGAGGAGCGGCACCTGCACGCGCTGCTGGTGGCCGGCGACAAGTACGACGTGCCGTTCCTCCGGCGGGCGTGCGAGGCGCGGCTGGCGGCGCGGGTGGAGGCCGGGAACGTGCTGCGGACGCTGGAGGTGGCGGAGCTGAGCTCGAGCGCGGCGCTGAAGGAGCGTGCCATGGGGACGGTGGTGGAGCACGCGGAGCAGGTGGTGTTCTCGCCGGAGTACGAGGAGTTCGCCGTCAGGAACACTGGCCTCTGCGTGGAGATCACCCGCGCTGTGCTCGCCAACAAGTCATTTCCCGCCACCAACACGACTGGTGCAAGCTATGCCTAGGGCTCTAAGCCCCAAGTTTTTTAGATTAGACTTTAGACGAGACGTCGTACGTACGTTCAAAACGTACGTGTAAATGATACATGCATGCATGTCTAAAACTAATTAATGTGACCAAATGCAAGATTCAATTTATATCCGAGCGAGACCAGCTGTCCATGCACTTAATTAATTTGCATAAATTAAACGACAAACTTAACGTTCTGCTCTTCACTTTGTGAATATACAGCTACATGTTGACTTGGGAGAGAAAAATCTTTTTAAGTTCATTCTCGAGCCCTCGAGAGCCCCCGAGCCCAGAAATTTCCCCAACACCCCGTCTCGTTCGCCTCCCTCTTCCCAGCCGGCGTTGCGCCTCCTCCTCCTTGTCGCTCTCACCAATCCGTTGCCGGCCTCTCCAGCCTGCCCCCACGCCCCTATTTGCTCCTCTCTCTCTCTCTCTCTGACTCCGTCCAGATCTGGCTCCCGCACGACAGAGATCGCCGAGGACGGGGAGCTCCCGGAGGCCGCCGTGCCGTGCGCTGGCCTCTCCCTCTCCTCTGTAGCGCGGTGGAGGAGGCTCGGGCCGCCGTCTTCCCCTCCTCCCTGGCCCCGTAAACCGGTGGGGAGGCTGTGGATGCCGGCGACAGGGATCTCGCCAGGCCAGGGAGTTCGCGGAGGCTACAGAGCTCATGGAGGACTGGGATCTCGCGGAGGCCACCGATGACAGGAACAAGGTAAGTCTAGAGTTTTACTGGTGCTCCTTCTCTCTCGGTCTCTCTCTTTCTAAGTCCTCATGCTGCTCCTCTAAGCCTTCCTCAATCTTCTCCTGCTCCTCTCTCTCTAAGCCTTCTCCTCACTCTCTCTCCCTCCTTTTGCAGACTTCGGCGGCAGACGGAGCAGATCAGAAACGCAGTGACGATCATTCTATTGTTGAGATTGTTTTGTGTTGATTTTTTGATTATGTGTTGATCTGTGATGAGATGAGTTGATCTGTGAACTTGTGAACTTAGATTCTGTGATTCTGTATTAATCTGTGTTGATCCACTTGAAGCCGGCTCGAATCGAGTTGGCTTGCTTTTTTTTTAACTTGCAAAACAACATCAATATCGGGTTGTAAGCCTACCCGGCACTGAAGAGGCTTTCATTATGTCCTCTACTAACCGGACTGATGGACCCCTTGGAATTCCAGCGTCGGTTGGGGACCTGACACTGATGTCCTTTTCCAACCGGCACTCAAGGCCTATCCTGTAGCAGTGTTTCCTGTACGTACGACACACAGGCACACGTATACTGCAGCTCGTTAATTACTCCTCGTCGTGATCAATGAATTATATTTCTTGATGGCTTGCAGCACTGCCTGCCGTACCATTTGCACATCCACGCTCTCTGTAGCCTTGCTCTGCAAATCACAAATTTATCTAATATAATTCACCACAAATTTATTTTTAATTAATTCTTCTGTTAGTATATATGATGCTACACAAGATCGAGCAGGGCTTAGACAAATTAATTAATTAATTAATGAAATACTCCTACATCGATCGATCGATATAAATACAGGGAACGAACATACGTGGCTGGATCCAAGCGCTTCAAGACGAAACGCGGCGTCGTCTGCGCACGACACGTCAGCGTCGAGGACGTCGAGGCCAAGCTCCTCGAATGCTTCTAGCACCGACGTCGAGGACATGGCCTAGTTTCCTATTTATTTATATGTAATAATGATCTAATAATACTACAGTAATACCATATGTTTATCACTACATAAAACATACATTACTTCTATTTCTTATGTGTTACTGTAATTATATGATGATGTTTATGTTACCATAGTTCTGTGATTAAGTAGTAACGATCAATGCTTTTTGCAGTAACAAGGTTTTTTTGTTCCATGGTGATAAATAAGAATATAATAATTAGCCTTTTCTTAGTTTGGATGAGTACCAAAGAAACAAGCAATTAGTTTTAATTACAAAAATTCATGTGGTCAATTGCCAAGAACAAATCGTGGAGTGAGGAGGGTCGACTTAGGGAGCGCGTTCGTGCCAGGGACGATCGAGGAAGGCGAGGTTGAGTTCGATGGCGAGCAGTAACATATAAGTATTTTCGCAGTAACGACCTGTATAATATATAGTAACATATGCAATGTCCAATCAGTTACTGTTTATTAGGCACATTCGTACTGTATTTATTTCATGATGTTACTACACGTAGATGCAATAACAGTAGGTAGAGTATGCAGTAACCGGTGGTATTGTGCATCTTATCATATGGAGTGAGCATAAGTTAATCATTGGGTTTTTATATCAATAACAAAGAATATTTTGGTGGCTAACTCCTAGTGAATGTATTTTTTCCGGATCGGATGACGGGGTGGGGTCGGGACGGAGAGAAAAGTGCGTCGTCTACATGCATACACTTTTTTTTTTATAGAAGTTAGTATGTTTTTTTTTATTTAGTAGCAGTATAATATATATTTTTTTTATTTAGCATATATATAATATATATGTGTGCAGGATCGATCAATCTAGAGATGGCACTAGTATAAAATTATTTTTTTTATGGTGTTAGCTCTTTTAAAACACCGACAGGTCGAAAGAAGGACTGTCTGCCGGTAAGTAGGCCATAGGGGAGGGATGACTACGACTGCTAGAAAAAAAATATTATCGTTGGCGGTTTTAATATTAATAGGGTATAATGTGGACCAATAAAAAAATTATATTTTTTTTGATATGTGGTCGCTAGTGGCTGACGTAATCGTCATGAAAAATCTGTTTTGGTCGTCGCAAATATATCTTTTCGTACCAGTGACGAGCTAAATTAAAATCCATCCGTTCGTGGCTTATCTCGTGAGCTCTTCTAAGCTGCGCGTCCCTCCAAATACTAGTCTTGTTTACCTCTCTCATCACGGGTTCTCATCAATCATCTCTTTGGATCTCTCCTGTCTTCAATTCCCACAGAGACATGTTTCTAGCTTCTAACTCAAGACTACTAGATCGACATGCATATTTGCCGATCGATATTTTTTGACCCCTACCTTTGCAGATTCAGAAATGCAAGTAATACTATTAAAAAAGGACCCCTTCTTGATTTCAACTATACATCACGCGCCCATGTAACTGCTGCTGTCTGCGTTGCTCTTATTTTCTTTCTTTCACTAATGGCTCCAGATATCCAAGCCCCCAAGGACAAAACTACCTTTTCTAACTGAGATTTATACTGTTAAGCATCTTCTAATCTTGGCCTCTCATTTTCTTCAAAATCTGTGCAGTTTTTTTGGTGGAAGAGCATAGAAGCACATCTATATGCCTTTATTCCCGACATGGCATTTTCATCGGTCGCGAAACTGACATGAATATAATAGCCAGCAAGAGGAACTACAAATGTTGAAACTCTTCTGTAGCTGGAATTACAACGGATGATAGACTGCAATGGTGAATAGAACAATTAAGATTCATTAATTTTAGATAGGGTGTTTGGTCTAGTGGTATGATTCTCGCTTCGGGTGCGAGAGGTCGCGAGTTCGATTCTCGCAACACCCCCTTTATATATGCTCTGAAATTGTCCTTTTTTTTAATTGTCTTTTTTTTCTTGCTCTGAAATTATCCTCTTGTCCTTTTTTTTCTCTGAAAACTGCTCTGAATTCATCCTGTGTTTTCTTGCTCTGAAAGCTGCTCTGAATTCGTCCTGTGTGTTAACTGCTGTTTTATTTGAGGCTTCCGTTTTCCAGTTTGGTGAACATCTTGGGCTTGAGATAAGAGACATCGTCGGCCGCTGGTGCCGCTTCATCCACGCTGGCGAGGAGAGGCAGAGGAGGTGGAGGTCGCCGCCCTCTTGCCATCGCCCTTCCACTGGAATCCAAGTGGACAGATAATTTCTCTCTTTACTCCTTACTGCTACAAAATAACATTGCGTGCAAATACATACTTGACCTAATCACCTACGAAATTCTGAATCCAAGTATATATATTCCGATACCATAAGAAGCACATGTATTGTTTCTGCATAGACAGGGGCTCAAGGACCACATTCGTTGGCTACTCAACAAGGTAGTGCATTCACAAGAATCGTATCTTTCAGTTTTTTTACATACATGCTCTAAGTGGCATACCTTCTACTTGATAAAAAAACCTGAAGAACACAGAATTAGTCTAGTCGAAGATGTTGAGCACCGTGGTTGCTTGCTCTAATACAAGCAGCTGCAAAAGCAAATTCATTTCTCTGCTGAACGACTCCAGCAACTATTTCTTCAGAAACAATTCGAGTAGTCAAAGTCACGGAGCTTCCTAAAGTGCTCTCTCGACATCTTGCCTCGACTTTGCCCACTCTTCTCTTTGGATCACAGTGGTCGCATCATCCCTTCTTGTCTGATACAAATAGCCCACTTTAGCTCTTGAAGCCTCCTACTACAAAGACAATACTTCTGGTAGATATTTATGAAGCAAGTATACTACCTTGTCAATTATTCTGAATGATTCCACTCCATCTCGTATGAGTAGCAAGTCATTTTCTCTTGTCCCTCTTCTTTCCTTCAGGGACACTAACCTGTTATAGGAAGCTGGATATCAGTAAACTCGAATAAAATTAACTTTACTATGCAAAAACCATGTCACAGATTGATATTTGTCACAGATGATTTCTTTCATTCTAAATGAGAAGGCAAAGGACGAACTGCGAAACCCATGACATCACACACTTGGATTTTTTCCAGTAGTCCAAATGGTTTTATACAATATTTCAAAGGATGGAAATAATCAACCTAGTTCCTTCAAATTATCACGTAGATACTAGTAATATTTATCGTATCTACTAAGATTACACTAAATACTAATAAATTAACAAACAAAATTATTGGACTAGTAAATTATGAAGCAAGTCTGCAGTCACTACTAACTATTGTAATCTTATAGACTGGTTGACATTTCAGAGGATTTACATGTGAAGAGAAAATAGACTAAATAGCCTTTAACACTAGTGATGAGTGAGTTCCAGCAACCTAAATATATAATCAATCAGTTTCGAATGGCTTAAAGAATTTGGATTTCAAACATCTTACCACAACTTTTGCTCTCGTGATTGACCTTGTTTTTGCGTCAATAACATAAATCTCTTCAAAGTCAAGGAAAAAATATGGGTCGTTACACCTCCTATTTCTATAATGTTTTGTTATGAAAACCTACAGCATAAACAAATACAGGACATATATAAATTTTGAAGAAAACCACAGGTCCAGCAGATATGCTCTTAATGTAGGAACAAGATAGCATTTTGGGTAAAAACTAAAAACAAAGTCAGTCTGCATCCCTGGTGAGAACCGAGAACATGTTGATTACGACAGACAAAAAAAGCATAAAGCAGAGAGACATGTTAAACAAGAATAACAAAGAATTACCACATTGCTAGGATGGTAAACAAGTTAAAAAAAATGGCCTAATAAGTGTGCAGTGACTAGACTAAACAAAGCTAGCTAGTTCAAATATCTAAGTAGTATTAGTTCTTAAGTTTTGTTCCTATTTATCAATGCACCACATATCCCATAATTTGATCTATAAATACAAATAACCACTACATGGAATTAAACATGTCGCTAAGAAATTTTGCATGATGTGCAATTTGTATGTATCAAGATTACCTCACAAGTCACAACTACCATCAGTAAGGGCTATTTTTACCAAACAACTACAAGGTATCCCTACACTGACAAGCATGGCAAAAAAAACTAGGGAAAAACTTCAATCAGAACTTTTATAGATGGCAACTTTCAACTTTCAAGCAGCATTACCCAGTCCATCTTGCTTTATGACAGAAATAATTGCATAACAGAGTGGTAGAACAAATTAGCAGAGGAAACAACATTCTCACACATACCTTCATGATCTCCCTCTCTGTCTTGTACAGCGTATCGTGCAAATGCTCAACTGGCGGCTCACTGACATGGTAGCGACCAAAATTTTTCTTCGTGCACCTCACATATTACTTCCGAAAAGGAAAACGGTTATTAGACCTCAAGGTCCATTTAGATTTGCCTGAAACACAAAAAAAAAGAAAGACATGGGCACCTTTTGCGGCATTGGGGCAAGAACCCTTGGGGTGGGCACCTTTTGAAACAGGAAAAAAACAGTCGATCACCAAGAAAAATATGAGACAGAAATTATCCCATATCAACAAACAGTCACATTGTAGCTGCAGGGGATATTCTCTATTCTGATCCCGAGCATATAAAATAGCTGTGGCAAAACATATGCAGAACAATAGCTTGACAAGATGCTTTCCAGCTGCAGGTTTTTGACTTATATATACAGGGGGCAGCTTGGAATCAAGTTGATGTCAATGATTGCTAGTATCACACTGAATATCATCAGTCTCATCATCTCCATTGTCTTCGACAACATGCGCAAGGGGATTCGCTTGCATCTTCTTGAAATGGCTTATAAAGGCTGTTGCTTCTGAGATGAGAGCATTCCTTGCAGCCTTCAGACCACCTGCTTGTTGAGTCCTCACAGAATCAGCTTTGGAGCGTGCAGCTTTCTTACAAGGCCTTTTTGTGCCTTCTCTGCGGGACAATCGGTCAACATATTTCTCATGTAAGATAACATTTTTTACAGGCTTCAGAACAGCTGGGCTCGGTTCGACGAAGTTTATGCCAACATTTTTTACAGTTTCCAACTTTACTAACGGTTTTTTCCCTGTGCTGTCAGGAGTCCGAGGAGAATCCTCAAAAGAAAAGTTCAACGGTAGAACAGTTGGTGATGTCTCAAAAATTGAGAAGTGATCAGCCTCTTGAGTTTGGTCAGTGACGCAATGCTTCTTCAGTAAATGTCTCACTGTCTTCTGAGCTGCTAGGCTCTTCTGCTTGGCAGTCCGTCTTCTGAAGGAAGGTTCCAGGACATTTGGATGTTTTGGATCAGACAGTGTGAAATGTCCAAGAGGAGAAAAGTTCATTTTACTTTTTCTAGGACGAGGAGCAATTGGAGTCGGCGTCGAAAGATCAGCATGAACTCTGTTCAAGCACTCTTCAGCAGACTTTCCAGGAACCTGAAAAGGTCTGAGTCAGCAATTGCTGAACTAATAAATGATAAAGGTAGAAATGTACGTTAAGCAAAATGCCACTCAAGTATTTCAAAGAAGTGCAACTAAGATTGTCAATATGGTGCCACATTTACACCAACATATGCTAAATAGCACTGGAAAATTAACGGAAAGCAATACAAGTTGTACTGAATCCAGTAGCAACAAAAAAAAAACCTAGGAGTAACTAGGTGGCCTTTTCAATTAAGAAATAGGCACCCAAGTTCGCCTCAACGAGGACTTGAACTTGAGTGGTCTGTGCTTACATCCACAACGCCATTAACCAACTGAGCCAACAACACTAGAAAAATTGCTTGACAGTAAAATTCTTGTTGTATGACTTTAATTGCCACCTTCCTTTTGGTGTCAGTGTATACTACGAAGAAAGGAGATACAAACAATCTCCTCCAAGTGCTATTAATTGCAATGCATCCATGTTTACTGGCCAGCATCTAAATTTACTTCTCTGACCATTGTCAAATTAGTGTACCTCGTTATTGGACATGAATTTTGCATATTAGATATTAAGATCAGAAAACTACTACTACTTTTCATGCACATGACATATTTCATATAAAAAGAGCAGCATTAGGATCATCATTACTGCTTTCCCCTTCAGTGCAAAATCAATTGGGAGCAATTAAAAATCTCATGATAAGTGAGCTCTACGCCTGTAACAACCCATCACATAATCAGGAAATGCATACTCTACTATTTAGCTTATTTATCAGCCACCAATGGTGTGTTAGAGTTGGACTATGGTAGATTTTGGACAGGTGCTTACCCTTTTACTTGATGTCTGCCATAAGGCAGTCTGTGTAAGAAGGGAAAACTGAAGGCAAATTGCAACAATGAGTCATGAACAACTAATGTCCATTGATGAACCATTTCTGAAAATATAAAATGGTTCTCAATGCAGCATTTCAACTACAGTAAGGAATAATGTTTCTTCAGGCACCTCTTTGCATATTATTAGCAATCAGCTGTTGCAATTACAAATCAATGATAAAACCATTAAAGCAACAAAAGGGAAAGATCGGCGATACCATTTTTGAAACTTTCTTCCAGAAATTTGGGGATGGTCGAGCAGTGAAGTAAGCTTTGTACAATGCGATGTCCTGCTCTTCTGTCCAGTTACGTAAACGACATTCTATTTCTCCTCTTTCACTCCCATCAAGCTCTTTATTGTTTCTCTCAGCATTTATCAATCCATCACAAAATTTAGGCTTTGCCATTGAAGAAGAGTTATTTTCACTCTTTTTGTGACTGGTGTTTCTAGGCTTTTTGGTAGGTGCAATTTTTTGGCATTCTAGGGGCAATGATTTGGGATCATGATGACTCTGCCTCTTTGATGAGGGCATTCCTCCTTCAGTTCCTCTCTTCCTCTTTCTTGACAGCTTTTCGCAACAACTGGAATTCAGCTCTTCCTTCTCAGTCTTTTTGCATGATAGATCTGGAACACTCGTCCTGGTAGGAATGTCCAAGTAATCTTGACAACATACTTTTTGTGAATCCTTGTGGCTTACCATGCCCATAGAAAGCTTTACCATGGCATTTCTCTGGCTCCTTCTTGATGAATTTTCACAATTCTGGTGCCTACTAAAAGCATTTTGATTGTTTTGATTATGATGGAGCCGTAGGGATCTCCGAAGAGGCGTAATTGCTGACCGATTTCCCCTGACCATAGATTCCTGAAAGTAGTACAAATTACAACACTGTTTCTCTAAAGACATAAACGTTACATGAAATGATTTAAGCATTCTAATTACCGTTAATATTAGGATTTAGGATTGGACAGGCATGAGGATCCAACCAATCCAAACTAGAAATCAAGACATTATTAGCACAAGAACTGGTGTTTAGACAAAGTAGGGTAGAACAAGAGTTTGCTTGGTATGCGTGATACTATTCATTGTTCATCTTTTGATGAAATCCTCAAAACAAGAGACGATGACAAATTTTGGGAAGAAAATGGGGTATTGTCTATCATGTCAGAAAATAGGGAATAAAACATGGAATAAGAAAATCGTGAACGAAGCGATAATGTCATGTATCTCAAATAGCCCCATATATCTCTCCTATACTATTAACTACAGAACAACTGTCCTGGTTAAGTAACATCAATAAGTTTTGAACCATTAACTTAACCTAGCCATTTGATTATCTCCGTTATTTGAAATGGACATTACCTCCTAGAGATGCCCTCAAATTATGTAAGATAATTCAGCTACAGACCTAACTATAATTCTTTTTGCTGATATAACCAGTTTTGGGGAGGGTGCAGGACGAGGTGGTGGTAACAAGCCCTACACAGCTAACAGGATTAGGGTGTATGAAGGATGTCAGTAGGGAGGTCATCGTCATCATAAACACATATGTGACTCAGAACCAAGCCCAACATAACTATGTATGCTGTGCTGTTGCAAAGTCGTCAACCCAAAGGGCATATTAAGGCCGCAATCACCGCCATACAAGGTACAGCTCATGGTGGTGCCAGCTAGCTGCAGCAAGCGATGAAGTTGGCTCAAGAATATACTTACAGGGAGAACTACCTACATTCTAGCTGCATCTAATCAGAGTTATGTAAAATTTATCTGCATATGCATGTATACAGTTCTGCACTACAAAGATTCTAGAACTGCACAATAACCGCTGTGTAACATTTCTTTAAAATTTGCAATTTGTGGTACAGGACAAGTGCAAATATATGCCGTCCGTACTAGGTGTTACACTATCGAATTCTATACATGTTGCAGTGTCAATTAAGAATATATATGATTAAATGATACGAAGATGGTAACCGATGTGGTATAAAGTAAACTTCACTTCCTTGGCAGTTGGCAGTCAAGAAAAATAAAATTAAGGAGATTAAAGTTTTGATGCATGCTTCTTGATGATAGTATGGTATAGTTAACTCACTCAAAAAATGTTATCCAATAACTGGGACCCAATTGTTCTCCACGATGTGCTAATCATGATGACTTGATCAAATCATTAATGATGAACCATATTTTGAAAATGCATTCTATTAAAATTTAGAAATAATATGAAGCTATTGATCATATGTAAGAGTGTGCCAACTAAAGGTGCTTACTAAGTACAAACAGGACAGATAAGTGAACCATGTTATTTTACCAGGTAAGTAGTTGTTAAGGCATTATGGGAAGATAACGCGACATACCACCGCCTCAACCCAACGTGTGCATTCCGTACGGTCAGGCAAATACCACACGAAGTGGTTGAGCCGTGGTTACTGGTCAGTGAGAAAATGGCAAGAAGAAAAACAATGAAAAGAGAGAAATTGTCAAACAGCCCACTAGGCCGGGCCACAAAAGGCCAACATCACCCAACCTTTCTGTGGCCTAAAGAGGGCAAAGGGCATCGATACATCATGCGCTGCCAGCCACCATCAGGAGCAGAGCACTAGGCCACAGCCGAGATCGACGTCTCCAGGTGCTGGCCACATCCACAGGAGCTCGATGCCCGTCCACCACTGCCGCATCCAAAAATGCAATAGCTGCGATCTAGGACTAGATCTGACAGCAGCAGCGCCAGATTTGTAACAGCAAGATGGCTCCAACAAGGATGAGGGTAGAGCAATGGCTTACCTGCTATGAGTGCTTGCTGCTTGAGCAACACTTACAGACGCCTTAAGAACCATGAACATGTATAATAATGATGTATCGTTAAGTTAAGAAAAATGATGTATTTGGGAATTGTCGTCAATTAAGTAATAAGTTATGACACATTATGATAACATTGTATAGATATATTTCGATCAAGCTCAATATGATTCACATAAATGCATGTCATGTTGCAAGGGGAAACCATATTTAGGAGTTTTATATCTTTATATATTCATATTTTCTACAACCATTATCATTTTTCAACCTAACAAATAACTTGTGAAATATGACATTTCGGTAGTGCTAAATGCATCATTTCCTTTGTTGATGTTTAACCAAGGTTGGAGATAAAATATCTAAGATGAGAAAACAACATTTCTAGTGGATTCTGTGCATTAATTACTTTGTTACCAAAGAAAAGAATGAACATAAAAAACACTGATATATTGGCAAAATGTACAGAAAATACCATAATTTATTTCAGAGAAACGACGAACACATTATTAGATAATCGAAGTAAGCCTATTTTGTAGTTATTGTGCATCGAAGTCACATTTAGACAAAAATCAGTAAACATCTGAGCTCTGTATGTACAGCTCAATAGAAAAGGCGTCGGTGAATCTTAGTAACAATAAATCAGACTGGCTGTTCTAAAATTGTTTCCAGGAAAATGAAGAGCTTTGAACAGATGAATGAGATGTTTCAACGAGGTAATTGGATACTTGGATGGTTATTTCAAACAAATTAGTATTACCTACTGGTCGTTATTTCAGATGGTAGACCCTAACTTAAGAAATCCGAAATCATGATGAGACTATTAATACCTTGCACACCCTGTCGAGCAAAGCCGGGCCTGGGGGATTGGCAGCAAGGCGTGAGGACCGGCGGGGAGGAGCAGCCGGCGGGCGCTTCTCTGCTGCATAGCGCTGCCGCATTTACCAGCCGTATTCTTGGCCTCCTTCTTCGGGGCGGCTCGCTTCTGGTTCTTGGCTGAGGAAGAGCTGGGAGCAGGGGCGGATCTAACGTGGGAGATGGGGGAGGATGCGGCGGCGGAAGCAGCAGGACGGACGGCGGCGGCCCTGCTCTGCTCTGCTCTGCTCGAGGGAGGGATTGGATGGAGATCGGCGCAGGCGGCGGAGTCGACGCAGAGGGGAAGGGGCGGACAAAATGATTGGGCTCGGTCAAGCTGGCGGCCTGGCCCATTAGTCCGGCGGCCCAATGGATCACTTGGTCGAACAGATGGTGTGCGCACGAAAACGAAGAATTTTTTATTTTTATATATTTTTTTAAAATATTTACAAAAGTATATTTTCATTTCAAAAATTTATAAAAATATACTCCCAACGCCCTCCCAGAGGACGATTTTATGACGTGGCAGACGGCCATCGTCCGTCCGGCCGACGGTTTGCTATTTTGCAGGCAGGCTCTGGCCATAAATAAACCGTCCTCTAGGACAGCGGCAAGGGGACCGCCTGCAAAATGGCTCTCGGAGTAAAAACTCGTTCATCGGAAAAATACTGGATGCTGCCGGTCTGACCGGGTAGAGGCCGGAGGTCCGACCGCCACCCCTAGGCCGATCCGACCGAGTGAAGGCAAGCGGTTTCGATCGCCACCCCTACTTAGAACTACTGGGCGGATGATCTAAGAGATAAACATCAGTCTAACCGAGTTGAAACGGACTAATTACTGTGATTTAGAGAAAACTGACAATGGTACTATACCCTAGCAATGCACCCACCACGAGGTGATCTGTGTAAAAATCTCCTCTGCATTTTGTTGCGTTTCTGAGGTTAACACCATGATCCTGTGGTTAGTCTCTTATAGATCAGTTTGTTTATTTATTTAGTAGGATTAACGGTGAGGCAGATAGTAGTGGCCAGAGCGATTTCATGCCGATCTGGAGTCCTCCGACAAAGCCCATTTTCTCCAGTGGCCCTCCCAATTAATAATCATAGTCTTTTCATTTCAGTGTAGAACTCCACCCGGTCGGACCTCCTGCCTCCAGCCGGTCGAACCAGCCTAGGGGTGGTTGTCGAACCGCTGACCTCTACTCGGTCGGATCGACAGTATCTAGTATCCTCCCAATGAACGAGTTTTTACTCCGAGGACTATTTTGTAGGCGGTCCTCTTACCGTCCTCTTAGAGAACGGTTTATTTATGGCCAGAGGGCTGCCTACAAAATGGTAGACGGTTGTCGACCGGACGGACGACGACCGTTTGCCACATCATAAAATCGTCCTCTCGAAGGGCGTTTTTTAAAAAACGCTCTCCCACAATGCGTTGAGAGTATATTTTTATAAATTTTTAAAATAAAAATATACTTTTGTAAATATTTTATTAAAAAAATATAAAAATAAAAAAAATTCTGAAAACGAAAGCTTCTTCCCCGCCCCGCCGCGCCGTTTCTTCTTCTCCCGGCCACATCACATCAACGAACGCGAAGAATGGCGTCTCGTCCGCCACGAACAGATCGATGTTCCACCGGTTGGACTCGCCTTTGGGCCTCATCCGACGCTGCAAGGCCAGCCATATTCGTCCCGGAGCCGCTGGCTACTTCCGGCCATCAACACCCAGCAATCGTGTCGTCTAGTCGACGCCGCCGGCAGCAGCTTCCTCCGGGCGATCCCCTCGTTTCCGGAGATGAAGTAGTAATGCACGATGCCTCCTGGAGTGGCCGGCGTCCGCATCGCCATGTGGAGGTCACGTACTCTTGCGTGCCCGCCCGCCGACATGGGCACCTCCATCGCCATATGGCCATCGTGCCCACGTTTCTGTATTCAGCAAGAATAAAAGGAGATGAGAAAAAAACAGAAAAGCTGCAAGTTGTATACGCAGCACCACCAAAAAAGCTCTTGTGTTCATCGTGTCTCATTCCACACCGAGGATTGCATCACCCCCAGTGTGCTTACAGCCCTGTCCCATGTTGCACACTTGGAGCTCCCAGTTGCAGCTGATGGGAATTAATCCTGCCAGGATCCCAGTTGTAATGCCACTTTCAGTTGCAATGGCAGCATGCTCACAACTGCTGGTAGCAAGGTAAGTGATGGTCTTGTGACAAGGAAAGATGCTCAAGTTCCTGGATCAGTGGTAGTCCGGCCAGAGCGGAAGTTAGACCATGCGTGGATGGTTCGTTTATTCCTCACTCAAAGAGGAACCTAGGGATGAGGCAGACACATCGCAGGTATGTGAAGCCCTGCTGACTCTGCTTGTCGAGGTTGCTCAGAAACGGAGGCATGAGATGGCCATGAAAGATGAATAAAAATGTTAGTGTTGCCCTGATAGATATTTGTAATCATAGACTTCTGTTGTTGGATGTACAGAGTTGTGCGGTTGTGTCCAAACCTATGTTGAAACTGCTTCTGGGCCACTTTTTGTTTGGTTTACAGAAGCTTATGAATGGTTTTTACATGTCAACTGAACCTCAAGGGTGAAAAAGGGCAACATTGGAAAGCATTCCTCCTTTTCATTTTAACTTGAGGAAAAATTGTATGTTTTGGTCATCTCTCACGTCTCATGTTATTCCCTTCCCAATTAGGTGATTCGTCTACTAGCTCTGAATTTGATTATGGTTGTAGAAGTGTAGCAAAATTCGATGCAATTTTTTTCTTTCAGCGTGACAAATAAAGCAAGTATTTGACATAATAATAATAGGGTTCCCTGTCCACCAAGACACAGCAACTGGAATACCAGACCCTTGCCCCACGGATCAATCAGAGTCCCAGGCTGTAGACCACACCGTCAGAACACCATCTGAATTAATCGGCGGTTCCATCACGCACACAGCAACTACAGCTGGAGTTCCAGCTGCACGTATCAAGATGAGCTGGGCGGCTGTTGGGGCGTTTGGGTTGCAGCTGGAACGGATGCTCCCTGATCAGATTGGGTAGTTGCAATGACAGGGGCAGCCGGAACTGAAGCAGAAACCTGACCCAACTGTTGGGGCTTGGCTAGTGAAGTGAAGGTACTTTCGAGCCACTTCTTAGAGTCAGTACTGCCTGTATACACATGGGCAAGCATTGCAGTTAGTAAGTAGCTCTAATTTAAACAAATCATTAAGTTCATTAGAACATAAGAAATTTACTTCGACAGTATGGGGATAGGATACACCACTTCAGTGTGCGGATTTCTTTCACAAGGTTAAGCCAGCATTGCGGGGCTTCTTTCCGCAACAACTTCTCAATAGTTGATTTCTTGGTACCAATTTCCTCCTGGCGCAACAACATGGCAAATAAAACTTGATTATAATAAGTAGCCCAGGCATATCCACAAATGCTAAGAGTAGAGGCCCACTTCTCACCTTAGGTCCGGTGTACTTACGGTAGACACCAGCTTGGTGACCAACGACTTGATTTCTTAGAAGCATGAAGTCATCGTACAAGTCTCTTCCCTGCCAATCCTGGGACACCTTGCTAGCAAATGACTTTACCCCAAGAGACGACGGTTTGCTGACAAGTTCAGTAACCTTTGCGGGGTCCGAGTCCAGAACCCAACACATCTCTCTAATGAATGTCATCTTTTCACTCACTGTCCATAAGCCCGGTTCCCATACTAAATCGTTGTAGCTGCATTACATCATCATGAGCAAAATAATTAACTAAATAGCATAGACACATAGCATATATAAATACACAAAAACTTACTTCACTAATGGCCCATTCAAGGCATCGATTAGATGAGCAAATTCTTGATCAACAGATCGTCCACCGCATAACATGTTGAGGCAGGCACCCATAGCATTCCAATTAGATCTCACAAGTTTATCTAGATTTTAACAAATAAACATAATGGTATTAGAAACCAAATAGATATTGAGAAACTGGAAAGAAAACTAGTTTTTTAGACCCTTAAAACAAAACATTTTATCCCCGCTAAGAGTGTGCACCAAGGGCATCATGTTAAGTGACTATTGCAAATAAATAGTTTTTTTTTCTGGCCAACATGCCAATCACAAAAATACAGTAATTTATTTCTATCTAAGATGTTTAATTTACATAAAAAATATATACAATGATTTCAGTTTTACTACTGCGACGAATTAATCAAATTGTCAAGTGACTACCTTTATCCAACTCTTGTGGAGGGCTTTCAACATTAAAACCCCCAAGATAAACATGATACTCTCCTGTTACATCCCTGATATAGTATACAGAATGAAGACAAAGGTGCAACGTGAAAACTTGGAGGGGTGCGTCGCCACCCGGAAGTGGTGTGTCGTCACCCTGGCTTCTGCTAGCTTCTGCGTGATCATAATGTGTATTGATGTGTCGCACCACTGAGAAGATGTCTCTAAAGAAAGAGAAACATGCTCAGCAAAGAAACATGCAGAATATATATGACATTCGTGCGCGCTATTGGCATTAATTTAAGCTATTTTACCTGAGGATTTTGTAGCCATTCTCTGTAAAGCCGCCAATGACATTATTATCCTCAACGAACAAATCAAGCCTTGGAATGGTGCTGATAGCACCATCAACACGTGGGAATATAATATACCCTGAATTTGGATCATCCTTGCATGGCCACACACCCAGCGGCTTGAGAATGTTGGGATGCTGAAGTCTCATGAGGAGGCTGAATATTCGATCTACTTCGTGCATTGGTTTCTTAAGCATGACAACACATGGTACCATAGCAGACCTTAACAGCTTACCAGTCATCCATGCATAGTACAATGCAGGCTTGCTCCCCAGGACTTTATCATCTGTTATAACTAGCCTCCTGTCATTTGTTTGTACCTGCAAGAATTAGAGACCAAGATTGTGGAGAATGATTAGAATGCTACATCATAAGAAGTTAATACATGCATAGTTCCTTTGGATGAAGGTCAATTGCTGACAGTTGATGTCAATGTGAAATTACCTTAAGTTCCTTTGGATGAGGATAAATTTCTGCCGGGTCCCTGTAAGAGATGAGAGATCACTGGTGAGAAGACATAAACATGCAGTCATACAACAAGAGAAATTATGTATTTTTATTGCTAGGAAAAATCAGGACGGTGATAGCGGACGTGGACTCTCCAGAAGTGACTAACAAGACCATTTCAATGGACAAGTATCATTGGGTAAATACTTATATACCACTGCTAGGTTAAAGAACATTACAAAGTGCGAAGGACAGTATCATTGGGTAAATACCAATATATCACTGCTAGGTTAAAAATAAAATGATATTTACATGCCCTCCAAGTCCTTAGGCATCAGCGGTTTAGCTTTCCTAATGTTACTTAGTGCAACTCATGGAGCAGAAAATAAATAGATGTAAAGATGTACCAATTTTGTGGAGCAAGAGACATTGTATCACCATTAGCATCAGCATCAGAGAACCATGTATTTCTGTGATCTTTAAAATCTGGCAAAGGAACATTTGAAAACCATTTGTATCCTCTGTTCTGTTTCTCTAGCCAACACTTGAGGATGCTGTCCTATAAAGTGATTTGATTCCACATCGATAAGCAAACAGAAAAAGTGGCATGAGAAAATACTACACATAAAGTTGACATTTTTCGAAAAAAATGCAAAGATGACAAAAGTTACCTTCAGTTTGTCCTCCTTTTCTCTGTCATTAGTTTTTTCGTTGTGGATCTCACTTTCCTCAGACTCAGCCCAAAATATTGAATCGATGTTCTCACATGTAATCTCACCACTTCCAACTGTAGTGGCATGAATAAGCAGCTCGGGCTGAAAAAGAAGGTTACAAATGATAAGTGAATAAACTGATAAGTAAGCAGTACGAAATGTAAAAAAAGAAAACCCACCCGTTTGTATAATCCGAAGAAGGGAGTCAGAGATTCACAGTAATCCACATGGCAAGCTTTTATAAGAAGATGCCACAAGTGATTTAGCTGATCATTAGTCTTGTTGTGTCGCGAAGTTTTCAATTCCGTCGTGAGCTCTTGAAGGCACAATATTCTCTCTTGGGATTTATTTTTTTTCAGATTCTCAAAGGACATAACTTTTTCATTGAGGGGATGTGTGTTACAGATAGCATCTCCACTTCCTAGAGTTAAGAACAGCTCTTCCTGATCTTCCCATAGATGCATCCCCCAAGAAGTATTTTCCTGCTCCCACGACAACTTATCATAAAAATTGCCATGCTTGTTGCATAGGTGTATCTGCAGTAAATATGTGCTTAGCAGTGACCCTTCACCGCACTCGGGACATACCCAGTAGTCCCACTGCTTCTTGGCCTTAAAGAACTCGATAGCATCACATAGTGTAGTCTCAACAGCAGGGTTGGTTTCTCTGTAGTAGTTTAACAAGATATTGACCCTTGATGTCAGCATGCTTGTCCTATCACTCGATTTCATAGCGCGCCAGTGCCCTTTGAGCTTAGAACATATAAGACTTAGCAAGAATTCCAATTGTCCCTTGACACAGTCGACTCTCTCACCCTTTGTCTCCCCTTTGGCTTTAATTTCTCCATGAAATTGTATGTCACCGTCATCGATGCTCTGGTCCCTGGGATAAAGTATTTGATCAATGCTAGGATCCCTGGGACAATCCATCTGAAGTCCTCGAAGACACTCTCTTTCAGCACTATGATACTGCCCAAGCAGAAATAAGATCCTTGCACGATACAAAGATATAATGATAGATGTCTCATAATCTTTGGCAGCTTTGTCTGCTATATCAAGGGTGGTTTGGAGAAATCGCCTACGATTAGCACCACCTCTCTCATATGCAAACAATAAACTCGAAAGAATGTTGGCATGCTGGAACGAGAATACTTCAGGGTTTGTACGAGCCAACACTTTTGCTTTTCTTGTGCGGTCAGCGGCGTCCTTCACACGTGCCAAGCTCTCGATGTGACGAGTGCAGATCAGTGATTTCAAAGTCTCACGTTCTTTCCAGACAACGATAAGTCGCTCACCATATGTAACTGCTGAGGTCATATCTGGAGGAAGCATTGCTGTATTATTCAAAGGGTCGTCCGGAACTGTCATCCCATCTACGAGGTTCAATTCCTCCAATGCCTTCTCATAGTTTCCGAGCATTACCAACCTTCGGCAATACATTAACCGCGTCCAAGCGCAATGGGGAGCATAAGCCATAGCTTTCTGATACATATCATAGCTCTCCTGCAAGAGCTCATTAGACACCTGACAGTTTTGCTGCCACCGTGCGTCGAAAACCCAGGTCAAGACCATCCCTAACGTGCTGAACGCCATCGCGGAGTCCTTGTATCTGACAGTAAGCTTTCTTGCTTTGTCCAGCGCCTTGTCCACCTCGTGTACACTGCGTAGACGCAACAACTCGTCCACCTCCTCACGGATCTTCTTCTTACTTCTCGCCGTGGTCATGGCGCGCAGACAGAATGTCAGTGAAGACGGATTGGAGGCGGCACCGAGCCAAAGACGGCGGGCGGCCGGTGGGGATGGAGGCGGTCGGTGGGGTTTGGGTCGAGGGGCGGCGGCGGCCTAGCCGCCTAGGTTTAGGGTTCGACCGGAGCAGTGGATTCGATCCGCTTGGACCGGAACAGAAGGGCGCGATGACCACGATGCCTGGTCGAAGGTATAGGACGCGGCGACGCTGGCATGCGGGGCGGCGGCGGTTGCGCGAGCACTGGGCCGTGCCAGCGGAATTTGTGGGGGAGTGGGTGACGTGGTCCTCCATCCTGCGTCGGCACGACAGAGCGAGGCCGAGAGGGAGGGCGCAGGGGCGGCAGGAGCAAGCCGGGCCGGGGAGAGTGAGGCCGAGGGGCTCGGCCCAGGCGGCTAGGCAGGCCGGCGGCGGTGGCAGGCTGGAGGCGCGAAGGGGCCGGAGGCCAGGTCGGCGCAGGCCGGGCCGAGGTGCAGGAGCAAGGCAGGAGCAAAGCTGAGAGAGAGAACCAGAGAGGAAGATGAACAGGAGGAAATAAAGAAGAAACAGAAAAAGGAAAAAGGAAGGGAAAAGAGAAAAAGGAAGAAAAAGAAAGAAATAGATGGGGTTTTCTGGAAAAAATTCCAATTTGCAAAAATTGAAATTTTGTGGATTTTCAGAGAATCAGATAAATATTTTGGGAACTAGGAGTTGCAGAAGTATTTGGGATTCTGGGTTATTTTTGGAACTCAGGATTATCGAAACATTTTCGGAATCGGAATATTTATGGGCGCTAGAACTTTGGGGAATATTTCATGCGTGATCGAGAAATTGGATATATATACATTCGGAACGTTGTAGATTCGGGATATCGAATATATATATATATATATATATATATATATATATATATATATATATATATATATATATATATATATATATATATATATATATATATAGAAAGAGAGAGAGTCGGCGATTATTCGGAGGAGATTCGGAAATGGAGGATATTAGAATATTGCAACCTATTTTTGCGGAGGTCAGAGACTCGGAATATTCGAGGAATAATCTGGGAATAGAATCTTCGAAGTAATTCGGGAATCCGATAATATTGGAGGTTGTTTTTTGCCTGAGGTCGATAAATCGGAATATTTGATGCGCATTTGGACTTCTCCAAAATATATGGATATTTAGGAGATGTGGAAAATTAGAATATTTTCTCAGGAATTGGAAAATGGAATATCCCGAATAAAATTATTCTGGGAATAATGAATTGACGAGAGTGTTTTATTCGGACTGGAATTTGGAGAAATCTCAGGCGATTGGAGATTTGGATTTATTTTGACGGAAAAGAATTCAAGGAATCATCTGGGATTTATTGCAAAGAGGAGGATAGATATATCGGATATAGGAAATCTTGGATTGAGAGTCCAATGGGGTTTTAGGGTTTCGGGAGTGACACAAAACTCTAGAAGAAAAAGGGAGCGGAGTTCACGATGAATGGAGAGACTTCAAAGGACTAAGCCCGGAACGACCCAACAAGGGAAAAGAAAAAAGATTTCTTTTTATATTTATTTAATTACTGAAATGATCTTTATTACATTAAAATTAATTCTGGAGCTCCGAAAAATCCGAGAAAATTTCAGAGAGTCTATTAAATCATGGGGAATTTACTAGGAGTAAATGCCACCACGAAACACGATGAATTTATTATTATAAATACTTAAACACTTAAAATATTTTGACAAAACCTCAGGAATATAAAAGCGTCCAGGCATTTATTTAAAAATTTAAACTTGGGATTTTTAATATCGGAAAATTTCAAAATTTTATTCAAACACTTTCACAGGCAAAATTTTTGAGCGTATTTTGGTATTTCTATTTACCCCGCGTAATTTTTAATTAGGGAAATTTTTAGGGCGTTACAGTCAAGCTGCCTGTGGAATAAAAGCCTTCGCGTGGCTAGCTGTTTATTAGGCTTTTTTTTTTTATCTTTTTCTGCTGCATTTATGTAAGATAATTTTATTCTGTTTGTAAGGTGCACTCTGTATGGCTACTTGGTATTGTGTACCCTGGCTTTCCTGAACAGGGATTTAATACATAGGAATGTTCAGAAATTCTGGTCGTGAATTTTTTTGGGGGTTACACTCGAGCATGGCAAAGAGAGGAGGAGACGAGCGTGAGGAGACGGCAAGGGGCCCGGGAGCTTAGAGGAACAAATGGGAGGGAGGAGGAGGAGGGGGCCGAGCCTTTATAGGCATGGCAGCGGTAATGGCCCGCGGGGAGTTTCATTAGCAGGGGAGTAAAGGAGCGGTGCTTTAAAGAGGTTTTAAACCTCGATTGATGGATTAAGGAGGGGATCAACTCACGATTAAATGGTGGATTGAAGAGGAGGAAATGGGGATTAAAACCCCTAAATCAATTTGGATTGATGGTGCTTGAATAGGGTGAATTTGGGAGCAGCTGGCGCTAGGGCTTTCAGGCAGCGACAGCTGGAGGTTGAAGATAGGGCTGATGAGTGGGCCCCAGTCATCGAGTGGCTATGGGGAGGGCTGGGCTGCTGGGCCGAGCCGGACCAACCGAGTGGGAGAGAGAGCGGCCCCGAAAGTGGCGAGACAAAGAGACAGGTGGAGCGGAGGAAGGGGTGGGCCGCGTGGATTGCTGGGCGATGCGGCTTGGGCTGGTCGAGAGGAAGCCCACGACGGGAGAGATGAGGTGGCTCGGGCAGGGTGGCTTGGGCCGAGGCAGGCTAGGAGGGAGGCGAGGCCGACTGGGCTGGCGCGGAGGATGGTGGCCTGAAGAGAGAAAAACAGGTGAGGAGGAGAGAGAGAAGATGGGCCGGAATCGGCCCAAAGAGAGGGAGAGGTTTTCTTTTAGTTTTTCTATTATAAAACTGAAAATACTTATTGTTTCTTATAATTAGTTATCATGCTCTATATTTCAAGTAAAAATTGAGGGAACAATTTAGAGCATGGAGAATTTAAGAAAAAAAATACTCCAAACCACTCTCGAATTTTTCTTGGACGTATTTTATTATTTGAGAATTTTCTTTTAGGCTTTTAATAATTTCTATTATTCCATTTAAAGGATGATTTTTAATTGGGATGAATTTATCACGACGTGACAAAATTGCATTATGCATAGAAAATTTTGTAGCATATAGTCAGTTTCGTTATAAGAACATTAATCAAGGTAGCTTCTTAATTAGGGATCTAATCATGTATTTCCTTCGTCTCAAAATAAATTCATCTTTTGCCTATCTTATTTGTTTCACAAAGCCTTTTATCTTTAGAGCAATTAATGTATTAGAGTTTGTTAAAGTAGGGTAAATGTTATTGGAATTTGTTAGATGAGGGACAAATGTATTGAAAAGTTTATAAGTGAATGACATTCTAGTTTTTTACTTTGTATTGGTATGTGTGCGGTAGGCTAAAGATAAAATTATTTTAGGAGGTACTCTCTCTCCGTCTCAAAATAATAAAAACTAATATTGGATGCGTCAGATTCGTAGTACTAGGATGTGTCATATGTAATACATGTTTTATTATTTTGAGACGAAGGGAGTATATTATCTCGCGGGGCAACACACCCAAATCGCACGTGCGACGTACCCGACAAACAATTGCTCATTAGGGCATGTACAACGGGTCTGTTCAGCCGTCTCCGTGTATGCATTTTTTGCAAAAAGAACCCCATCGATGCTTGGAGACGGAGGCCGCGTCGTCTCGTGAGGCGACGGGAAAGGCTCGTGGCCCGAGGCTGAGACGTCGGCTCCAGCAGCGTTGTAGGAAGACTCGGTGCCTCGCGGATCCCGTGTCCTCGCCTTCCCTCGCATGGTCGCACCGGTGTCCTCACCTTCCACAGCCTGCCGACGAGCGCTCGGTGGCCTCCTGCCTGCGCGCCCGACCTCGGTGGCCGCCCGCTCGCGACCCTAGGTCTTGCCGGTGGCCTGCCCCGAGCCTCCGTCGCCCGCTCCGATCGCAAATGCGCACGCGTCGCCGGTCCGAGCCTTGGCCTTGGAGCTGGAGCAGCAGAAATTGCCATTTCACATTCTATAGTCCGAACCATCCTCACCCTGTTCGGACGGTCCGGACTGTACAAATGCCATTTCACATTATATAAGTCCGGGACCATCCTCACCCTGTTTGGATGTCCGGACTGTACAAATTGCCATTTTCACATTATATAGTCCAGACATCCTCACCTTGTTCGGACGGTCCGCACTGTACAAATTGTTGTTTTGCATTATATAGTCCGGACCATCCTCACCCTATTTGGACGGTCCGGACTGTACAATTATATATACTATATAGGTGTTATCTCGATTATTATAATAAAATATTATTACCATGGCTTATCTAATTTATGCCTGATAAGTACTTTATGAAATATGGTCAACACACAGGGCATACAAAATACTATTCGATGATTGATCCTAGCCACATGCAAAGCATTAAACAGCTTAAAGACACTAAAATAGACACCCCATTGTATGAACTATCTTTTAGCTGTCTCTATGCCAGATTTCAGCATCTTATAGACGGACCCCTGTCTCTCTACTGTACATGCCCTTAGAGTCCTCCGTGCTTTTGGGCTTCGAACATCGTACATGTCTTTGTCGGACTGGGGCATTTGTTGCGGGTGTGAGGGTAGGTGAGTACCAGGAAAAGAACTACTTCATTCTATTCACTAACAAAAAAACGGAAAAAAAAAAAAACAAAAAAAAGAAAGAAAGAGACAAATAGAGTGAGCCAAAACTGGAAACAAAGCCACGAAACGACATTACGTCGCGGGCCCACGAGCACCGGATTGTGGCTCGGATCGGACGGCTCGAATTTATATTAGTTGTATTCGGAGAAGTAGTTTTATTCATTTTTATTTAAATTTTTTAATATTAAATAATATGACACTTTAAAAAAACATAATAAACCCTGGCACTGAAAATTGTCTAGAGCTACTAATACGTTCTCCTTTCTTTGAGATGAGAATGGTATTGTCAGGGCCGTCTCTATGCCGATTAATTCCCTGGACCCGACCTCAGATGTCTGGTCTTGGTCCACTGGTCACGGGCCTGCGAAGCCCAACTTACGCCGCGGTTTGTGGACCTCCTGTTTATATAGATTGCTTGTAGGTGGGGATCTCCACATTCCTCCTATCTCACGCGAGTTTTTATATTTTATATATTTTTTAATTAAATATTTACAAAAGTACATTTTTGTTTCAAAAATATACAAAAATAAACCCCTAACGCCCTCCTGGGAGGCGTTTTTATGAAATCGCCCTCCCTAGAGGCGCGCTCCGGTCGATTTTATGACGTGGCTAACGGATGTGGTCTGCACCCTGGCGTTACGCCGTCTACGTCCGTTAGCATTTGGGTAGGCGGGCCGGACCGGCCACACCAAAAACGGCCCTAGACAGGGGGCAGGGCAAGGGGCCGCCTCCTTGCAAAAAGGCTGGCGCCGCGACCGAGGCCAATTTACGGCGGCCGCTGTGACCGAAAAGCCGCCCGCTACGAGGGCGGCAAGGGGGCGCCTGTAAATTCGCAAAAATCGCCTCCTTAGAGGCGATTTTTATACCTCCATATAAAACCCTCTGCACAGCGCTCAAAAAACTTCATAAAATTCACCAAAAAATAACAGAAAAAA
>RYFJ01004026.1:0-34041 GCA_003991445.1 Oryza meyeriana var. granulata
AAAAAAAAAGAGAGCGATCCAACCATTAGCCCTGCTCTAGCGACGGCAAGCGAAATCCAACCCTAGGAGCAACCCTAGAGCCGCTAGTGGCCAGGCCCACCTTAACTATGCCATGGCGGCAAACCCCTTGTTTTCCCCACGAGGCACTGTACCGCGTTGTATGGAAGAATTAATCCTACACCGTTATGGGTTAATAGGTAGTTCTATGAGTCACTACAACGATGCATAAACTTCATACATTGGCCTACCAAATGAAGGCTAAATAATGACAGCATTTAGTAAGCTATGGCTAACCCATACTTATATGCTATAGTAAAGGCAGACATTGAGTTCCGGGTCCTTAACCAACCAAGCGAGCACTTCCCTATGACACTCAACTATCTAAATGCGTACCATTTGCTGACTCCAAGTCTTAAAACCATTTTTAAGTCATTTGATTTCTCATCATGTTTATCACCATTTTCATTTCTATCCAGAAGTATTAACACTACATTTAGCATTTATAACAGTGACGAAAATGAATAAAAATGAAAGCTAGGCATGGCTAACAATATAAATTATATAAACACATAAAGCCTACTCTTGTGAATGCAAGAAAGGCAACCCCACACCCATGCCTACGGCCTATTCATATATGAAGGGATCAAGTTTTAGGGGTTCATAAGCATGCTATTTGGCATTAGCTACCATTTCCCATTTTTCGATCATAACTTACAAATATCGCATGCAAATTTGGTAACTGAAACAACTTTCTCAAACCTGGATGCAGTCATGTTCAAAGGGAGAAGGGCAGGTTGACTGCCTTGCTCAGCAGCAACTCCTAGATCAGTGTCGATTGTTTCTCGCTCAATTATAACTTCCTCTCTAAACAAATACACGTATATCGAATAATACAATTAAAGCAAGAAACTCAAAATGCTCTATTATGCGAGCTTGCATGTTCTAGGGTTTGGTACTAGCCGATGGAGGATTTTTGGGGAATAGTTTTCTATTTACTAGCTCGTATTTGGGAGATACAAATTAAGATTATACTGAAAAATCCCGGTAATTTTATAATTATGTCATATTTTAAAGTATTTCCCAGGGGCTATATTGTGGCATTTTCACCTATCGAAAATTCATAATTTTATGAATCTACGGCAATTTTTTTCAACCCATTTGGGTTAAAATAGTTTTCTATGAATTTCTAATGTTGAACCCATCTTCTTAGTGCCACCAGAAAACTTTAACCGATTTCTTCAGTTTTCCTTGGATTTAAATCAAGGAGGCCATAGGGTCAGTGAAACAACATTTGCGCTGAGGCCCCTCAGGTTCTTTAGAAACCAACCCACGGTCCTAGAGCACAGTGGAGGGCGGTTTTTAATTAAGAGTTTCATAGTTTTTAGTTATTACATTTAGTAATGCCACCCCATAGTGACTCGGTGCTTTCTGGCTAAAAAGATCTCGGGAGTTTAAATCTTCGCTGACAGCCGGTCCTCACTGCTACACGCGCGCCAACGAACTTCATGGTGGCAACGACGGCGAACGGCGCGTATCTTCCGACGTGACACATAAAGATTTCTAATCGAGTGCTTGGTGAACCGTTGAGGGTTGGTATTCGCCGTCTGAGTGGCGAAATCGATGTGACGCTGGCCGGAGCAGTTAGCATGATTCGGTATGCCATATGCAATGTCTCCACCAGGTAAGCAATGCCATGCATGTGGTGTTTTTATGGCCGCCAGGAATCTCACCGAAGGTGTTGCGTCGGCTTGCGAAGCTGGAAACGGTAAGTGATGTCCTACAGGAAGTGCCTTCATCGCGACAAAGTATCTGGCAGGATGACGAACGGCTAGATCTGGGCTTCAATCTCGACTGAGGGCCATAGGCCTTTCCAGCTCAGCGATGTTCCTGAGGCGCTATATGTGCACCGAATCGAAGTTCGCTCAGCGTGTTTAGAGAAAACAGAAAGGGGTGCGGGCGGTCCGTCGGAGAAGAAAGACACGGACTCTCAGTGCTTCGGGCTTGTCTGCTCTCGTGCTTGGGCCTTGGGGTCCATCTTGAAGTCGCGTGCTGCTAGCCAAAGATCAACAAACAGGTCCGCTTGGTCAAGGAAGAAACGCGGTCCAACCATGGCACAGTCTCGCAGGGGCTGCAGAGCCGGGTGCGCTACGCGGCGTCTTCAACTTGAGGAACAGGGAACGAAGAAAAGGAAAATGGGTAAAGATGGAATTGCCGTCACGTTCCAAAGCTCTATTGCGCGCGACCACCAGAGAAAGATGCATGACTAATGAGCTCGACGGCACCGAGGAGAGGCGATGTTCCTGGCGTTGTAAGTGGAGGTTACCCTTGGGCTTTCTGGAACAGAGAGAGGTTGGAGAGGAGAGTGAAATGGTGAAGTGGCATCGGTTCCATCGACTTGGCCGAGGGAATGGAGGAGGGGGCGCTGGTTCACTCGGCGCGTGGCACGTGTCTCCGTTCCTGTCTGGACTGGTCCTCGTGGCCGAGCAGTGGGACCACGGTGCCTGGGCCTTGGCAGTGAAGACAAGCGAGAGTCTTCTATGAGGATGAAGTGTTAAATGAGGTGGGTTGTTTGGTTGACTGTTGAGCCTAGCCATCTAACTAGTTACAGTGAGAGTCACAACCATGGGAAACATACTGGGTAGTGGGTGGTATTTTCCAACAGCTTTGCCAAATCTCCAAGGTCATGTGACTTACAGATTTTTCCTGGGAAATAGTGCAAAGTTCAGTAACAAAATCAGCCTTCCCAGCACACCAGGCCCTAAGCCAGTGATGCTCGCTTATCGTTTTTATGTAAAAAGTTTGTGAAGTCTCCTCGTATTTTTACTGTAAAATTTATTCTTGATTGTGATCTGGCCTAGTTTTGTAGGAGTATAATTGTGAATAAATTATATACAAAAATGACAATTGGTCTATCTGCAGTGAAGATTATCTATCATTTGCGCTGATTTTGAAGTATTTGTTTTGAGGCACTCACTGAAATGATAAAATCTAACAAAAAATTACAGTGGGTAGTTGATGTTGTGTAGTTTTTATGAAATTTTTCAGATTTTTACATTTCTCAGAATGTTCCCTTCAATGTTCATAGCAATGGTTGTTCCTATAATCTCGTATTATATGCCATACCAAGGAAAAATGGAATTTAGAGTGAAAATGCATTATGTGGAACAGGTTGCATCAGACATTAGGGCTTTTCATTAATTCTCCCACACAGCTCAGCAAGTATCTAGGTACTTTGGGTATTTACATTCCCCTCGGCTTCGCACGGCTTGGCAAGTGAGCTGCGCCCGCGCCCGCTGCCCAGCACCGCCACCAACAGGTGGGCCAACCTATCTGGGGTGTCTTCTACCTTAATGCGCCGCCCCTCTAGCTCTTCCTCCCTGAAAAACCCTAGAACTCCCACCTCCAAAATCCACATCTCGGGAGATTAATTCTGAATTAAGTTGAGGTTTTTATTCCCTTAACTCCCGTCAATTCCCCTTGATTCCCCATTCAACTCGTGCACTAATGTGATGGATTTAACTCGGGTTACTTCATCCGCCATTAGTGGCCATGGACGAGCTCTCAGAGCTTCGTTTCCTCTTCTCCTGGGCCTATAAGACGTGAATCATCCTCTCCTTCCTCTCCTTGCAAAATCCCGAACCAGCCCTCTCCTTAAATCCTCATTTCCTTGAGTTTTCTCTTCCTCATCCAATCGGAGCTACTCCGCGAGTCTTTTCGCTCACCCGAGCCCCACCAGGCTCGCAGCCTCACCCCTGGGACGCGCAACCAATCACGAGCACCTGGCATCACCTCCTCTCCGCCCGCCGAACCGCCGCACGCCGCTTTCGCCGATGCCGACTCGAATCGCCGCCGCCGTCCCCGTCGTTGCCGTCGCCCGCACGTCGTCGCCGTGCTTTGGGTAGGACCCTCAGCGCTGTGCGAAAGCCATCCCATCCCTTCTTTCCCCCCCTATCACTGTGTGTCGGCGGCAGGCTCGGTCCCCAGCCGCCGCACGGCTCGTCCGCTATGCTGACGTTGGCGCCCTACCGCCGCCACGTCCGCACCCTCATCCACGTGGCAGCGCCCGTGGTGCCGCGTGTGCGCTACCTGGTGTGGGCACTAGGTGGGCGTCCCGCAATGTCAAGTCGCCCTATCTCTCTTGATGACATATAAAAAGAATTTCCTATATAAAAATAATTCAACCAATTTGCGCAAAACTCATTTAATGTTGCATTAGAACTTCGAAATGGCCATATCTTGGTCATACGAACTGCCAATTGGACTTGTTCAATGTCTAATTTTCCTTAAACCATGCCTAGAACCCAATTATGTCTTTGTTTATTTACTATTTTTATTCATTTCTTAGAGTAAAGCCAATTTTTGTTTACGTATGTTCATGTAGAAACTGCTGCTCCCGATTCTCTGCTTTTCTTCGAGGTTGTTGCTTGAAGACTTTGGTTGCAAGCAAGGCAAAGTCATACCCAGAGAAAAACTTCCCTATACATTATTGATTACCCATGGATTTGTACAATTATTTTATTTAAATTAATACATTATGCTTTTACGAAATTCCTGGAAAGATAATATTGTTTAACTATAGCCTATTCCTAACATCCTTGTTTTATAGCCTTATTATTGTTTAATATTCCTTGACAACCCTAGGTAACTGAAACCCAGCTAGTATTTGTGTGTATATGTGATGCAAACTAGCTATTCTAGGTTATGCTTAGCCCATGCTAATTAGCAACAACTTAGTCCCCTTTTATTGAGATAATTGGGAAATGACTAGAAAATAATGTTAAAATATTGTTAGACTTGGTTATGGCTGTTAGCCTGGATATGAACCTTTTTTTTTTTCTTTTTTTTTTTTTTTTTTTTTTTTTTTTTTTTTCTTTTTCTCCTTGTTCAAAAATTCCCCAAAACTCTATTTTTGGCTCAGCTTGAGGTGCATGGAGGGTTCTGTTTTAGTCTGCACCTCGGCCATCATAAGGACTGGTCGTCAGGCCTCAGTTGCAAACACAGTAAGTAACCGTTACCTATCCATGTCTAATGGGTAAAGGGCTTAACTCATAGCTTAGATCAGCTTTAGACTAAGGAACACGGATAGAGGCAGATGACGTCTGTGTAGGGGGACTGACGTCTCTGGCAAATGAAGGTCACCGGGGGTCCGAGGATCGAGAGTTGCTAGGGGCATCGCGGGACTGTCTACCTGTCCTAGGGGTCTAGTCGTAGATGGTTGGTGTCGTGTTCCTTTGTCTACGGTTGGCCTAGGTGAGAGTTATGCCACGACTTCCGTTCCACATTACCGTGGTGGTATGGGGCATGTGGGAACACATGAGGAGTTGTGTTTGTGGTAAAGATGTACACCTCTGGCTAGAGTATAATCTATTCAAAATAGCCGCGCCCTCGTTATGGGCAAGCCTAGCAATGTACCAAGTTAGAGTTTCTCTGTTAAAATTGAATAATGGATCAATGGTTAAAATGTGATGGTTGACCGGGATGGGATTCTGGTTAGCTTGGGCTAGGCAAGAACTAGATGAGTGTGGTATTTTACGCCTACCTTTTGATCTTAGAAATAGAATCGGATTCATAAAAATTTGCTTTAAAGGATAATTAAATAAAATAAAATGTTGTTTTAGTATTGGATGGTACTCAGTCTTGCTCTTACTTTTCCCAATCCAGATGATTGGAGTACCTCTTTTGGGGGTTCGGTGGATTTGAAGGCTTCGATTGTCTAGCTCATTTCTGCCGTCAAGTTGCTGAGGGCTTGGTCCCTCACCCGTTTTAGTTATGAACTTTAATTGTTTATCTTTGCTTGCTCTAGGCCCTTTAGTCGCCCATGTAATAATTTAACTATGTTGTATCGCTTCCGCATGTGTGCTTTGATATTAAACAACTTTGTAGTTGTTGTACCTCTTCTCCTAGGACGAGGATTAATACACTTGCGTATGAACCATTGTTGTGTTGATTTTCGGGTGCTACAAGTAGATTCATAAAATTATTCCCTTTATATGGTAGGTTAAATTTGACAGAACTTGGTCACAAAATACATGTTATATTAGAATACACGTCTAGATACCTTATATCGTAAAAAACTTTGCAAAATTCATATCTCCAAAGTAAAAGTTGATAAAAATTGAAATTCTTTCACCACATTTCATCTAAAGTTATGCTCTCTATTCTTGTAAAGTTAAAATTTTTCGATAAAAATACCTCCTAAAAATATCTCTAAAATCTGTATAAGGTATAAATACTATATTTCATCCAAAGTAACTTGTAAAATTCATTACTCCCAAATGGAAAATCATAAAATAGAAATTCTTTCACCAAATATCATCTAAAATCAGTATCTACCCACTATGTGAATTTCATGCATGCGTATTTGTAACCATCGATATTTGAAATGTAGGTAGATGGTAGCTATAAGCCATTTGCCATATATTCCACCTTGAAACTTGAATTCCCTACTGTTTGTAGCCTTAGATTGGTTTGGAGTGCTTTCCTAGTGCTCAAATGGATATTAAAATGCTTAATATGATCTTATATGCTTAGTCCATGCTTAGAAATTGCTAATAAGCCCAACTATGCTCACTTTAATACATGTTAAAATGGGCATTTAATAGTTCTGGACAGAGGGGTTTCCTCTGAGTATTTGTAAACCGAAATGATGAAAAACTTGTTTTTAGACTTGGGCGGCAAATGATGTGCATAGGGTGGTAGTTGCACACCGATGGGGGTGTTTCGCCTGAGTCGATTAAGAACCGAACTCTATGTCATCAAACTAAAGTATACCGTGCAAAGCCACATGTGCTAGAATGGGATGGGTTTTTAGCTCATTAAGCTGCTCAATGTTTAGCCTTGCACATTGGTAGGCCGGAGTAGTATGGGTTGTTGCGTTACCGTAATGTGTTGATTATTTTTTTTTCGGATGTGTTGTTTGACCCAGAGGAGCTCCTATGTGGACCGTACGGGGCAAAATTGAACACCTCTCAGCATAGCGTCTAAGTATGTCTAATACAACGGTATAATGCCTTCGTGGGAAACAAATGTTTTGCCCCACGATATTAGGTTTAAGGCGAGGGACTGCCACCTAATGACTCTAGGGTTACTCCTAGAGTGGATTCGTCACTTGCCGTCACTGGTGCAAGGCTAGATATTAAGCAACGTAAACGCTACGTTGTGACCTCTAGACCGTATTCAATGTTTAGAGTATGGTGATGCTTTGCGAGCACAAAACAAACTAAGAGGATTCACATCAAGTGGATAAAAGCCATATAAACTCCACAGAGTCAAAACTAATCGATCGGCCATGCTCGCGGTCATGAGCATGTTGGAGGCCATGGGCCCGGGTACCTCATTACCAGTATATGGGCCACTCGGATGGAGTATGGGCCAGATCATGTAATTAGAGATAAGATAGCACCCGGCAGGCCATGGCTTGTATAATAAGGAAACATAGTCTTAGTCGGATAGGTTTCTATCTCTAAGAAGAAAATCCCTTGGCCGTATCCGGCTGGGATCCTTATCATGTACCCCTGTCCCCTAGTATATAAAGGGAGGCAAGGTGCCCCATGGGGGCACGGAAGATCATTGATCACAAACCACCTCAGAGGAATAACACCTCAACTGAACGTAGGGTATTACCTCACATCGAGGGCCTGAACTAGTATAAATCTTCTCTGTGTTCCTCTGCAATCCACTGAATTTACCTTCGCCGAGTAGCCCTATAGTTTTATTGCCGCTGCAAAGCATCGACAGTTGGCACGCCAGGTAGGGGCTCCGGTGAATTCTTCATCAGCGAATTCGATGGATTCAACAAACGGAGTCGACGGCAACAAGTTCTCCCCCGGAGACAAGATTTCCTTCGGAAGCCTCAATTTCGTTGCCGACCAGATCGGCAACCTTACCTTGGCCGGAACAGATCTAATCCAGCCGGCCGAGGAGCCAGCCGACGTAGCGCCAGTCGGCCCACAGGACGTCGCGATCTCCTTCCACGACTTACTGCGGCAGTCCTTCACATCGCCAAGCATAGGGACAACTCTCTCCTTCGGTGTCCGACTTGCGCTAAGCCTTGAGCTAGCCCGGGTTGGGCCAAGAAGGGGAGAGATTGTCAATCTCCCACACGGACTCGGTGACGCTGCGGATTTACATCCCGCACAACAGACCCGATCTCCTGCGATTCAGTTTGGACACAGCCAAGTGCCGTTTCAGATTGGATCTAGAGAGGTTGGGGTCGTTCTCACTCCGATAAACTACTCGGAGTCCGACTCCAAGTCGGATAACGGTTCGAATGCTAGTTCGGACTCCAGTCTAGCGAGTTTTCTCCTCCCCCACGAGATCTTCATGGCTTCAACACCACCCTCCAAGGTGCACCGACTACAAGAGGAGCAACAGGAGGAGGCGCGCCGACTGAAACAACAGGAGGAGGCTGATCACGAGGCTCGCAACGACGGGCTGCGCAGAGTTGGGCGAGCAGCCCAACGGCAGATTCTCCAAACTAAAGTCAGCGATCACGACGTCTTCGTCACACCGCAACAGAACGTTGTGGCCGCCGCAACTTTGCTGGACACGTTCCAGCTTGGGCCTGATCACCAGGCCACCCCAACTATCGCCAAGATCAAGGCAATGATCACGGCTGCTCCCTGCCAACAATAACAACAGCAGTCGGGCGTCACCCTAGTACCGACTAACCGGTCGGGATCTCCAGCAGCGGGCTCGTCCACATCAGCTCGGCGTCGGGCGGTCGGCTCAAGTCGGCCACGCGAGGAGTCTAGGCAAACTACACTCGGCAATACCAATAACAACAACCGGCGCTGTCACTAGTATGATCGCTGGCCTAATCAAGACCTCCGAGAGCGCCTACAACATGACCTTCGCCATACTATCAGCGCCCGGTGCCACGAACGACAAGATGAGCACCACCGACTGGAAGATGAAAACGAGCGCTTTGGCCTCCATCACGAGTGGTTTAACCGCCGTGGTCGAAGCCCGAGCCCCCACGAAGACGAAGGCATCCCAGCTTTCACTCGGGAGCTACAGGACGTCCACTGGCCAACTGGCTTTAAGCCCACTGGGATTGAAAAGTATGACGGCAAGACAAATCCTGAGTCCTGGCTCACCGTATATACCCTAGCAGTTCGAGCTGCTGGGGGCGACAACAAAGCCATGGCTAACTACCTCCCAGTCGCGCTAGCCGACTCGGCGAGGACATGGCTGACAGGCCTCCCAAGGCGGTCGATCAATTCTTGGGGAGAACTCAGGGATCGGTTCATCGCTAACTTTCAGGGGACCTACGAGAGGCCGTCTTTAGAGCATGATCTTTATCAGCTGCACCAGAAGAAGAACGAGTCTCTGCGAGATTTCATCAAGAGGTTTTTCGAGAAGCGTAGCAAGATCCCAATGATTCACGACGAGGCTGTCATCGCCGCCTTCCACAAGGGAGTAAAGGATGCCCCATTCATTGCGAAGTTCACTCGGAAACCACCGCCGTCTGTCCGGGCTCTGTTCGACATGGCCAATAAATACGCTGATTCGGCTGAAGCGGTCGTAGAGGCCCTCAACGAGAAGAAGGAGTCCCGACAGAAGGACCAAAAGGTGAAAGCCGACAACGAGCCGTCTCAAAACAAGTCTGGCAGCCGCAAGCGGAAGTCAGACAACGAGGTGGCCAACATGGAGCGCACTCGGTCGCGGCCCCAGCGGAATAACGACTACCAGAAAGTCATGAGCGGGCCATGCCCCTTCCACCCCAAGGGCAAGCACGCGGCCAAAGACTGCTATATGCTCAAGAAGTTTGCCTCCGAGCAGGCTTCATCGTCTGGCGTTGACGAGGACAAAGACAAGCCAGACTCAGGTCCGGCTGATGATTTTCAAGATCCTCAAGCCGAGCTCAATCACATCTTCGGAGGGCCGTCCGCGTACGAGTCCAAGCGCAAACAAAAGCTAATAGCACGTGATATCAACACGGTCTCCACATCGGACACCCCCCAGTACCTGCGCTGGTCAGAGATGGCCATCACTTTCAATCGTGCAGATCACCCAGATCGGGTTTCTCACTCGGGACGTTACCCACTCGTCCTGGACCCGGTCGTCAGACACATCAGGCCGAAGAAAACCTTTATCGACGGAGGTAGCGCGCTCAACATCTTATTCGCCAAGACTTTGGATGAGATGAAGATTCCTCGTTCAGAACTACGGCAAAGTACTGCGCCCTTCCACGGGATAATTCCCAGCCTGTCATCAACTCCACTCAGGCAAATAACCTTGCCGGTAACCTTCGGCACACGGGATAACTTCCGCACGGAAAACGTCTATTTCGAGGTTGCCGACTTCGAGACTGCGTACCACGCGATACTCGGATGACCGGCACTCACCAAATTCATGGCAATACCGCACTATACATACATGGTGCTCAAGATGCCTGGGCCAGCAGAAGTCCTCTCCCTCCGCAGCGACATCAAGCAAGCCTTCACCTGCGACAAGGAGAGCTGCGAATTGGCTCAATCACAAGACGCGGCAATCGGACGTGATAGCATTCGGCAAGCCGTCACAACTGAAGTCGAGCAGGATCAAGTTCCGGCGAAAAAGGCAACAAAGTTGGGAATTTCAGCGGACTCTGACACGAAGAAGATCCCCCTGGACCCTTCCGACCCCTCCAAGACTGCTCTAGTCGGGATCGGACTCGACCCCAAATAGGAAGATGCGCTCGTCACCTTCCTACAAGCCAATAAAGATATCTTCGCATGGAAACCATCTGACATGCCGGGCGTACCAAGGGAGGTGATCGAGCACGCCCTAAATGGAAAGACAGACGCCAAGCCAGTCAAGCAACGGCTGCGGCACTTCGCTTAAGACCGCAAGGATGCAATTCGGGAGGAGATTACCAAGCTCCTCGTAGCCGGGTTCATCAAGGAGGTCGATCACCCGGATTGGCTGGCTAACCCAGTTCTGGTCCAGAAGAAAAACGGTAAATGGCGTATGTGCGTCGACTACACCGATCTCAACAAGGCGTGCCGTAAGGACCCATTTGGTCTTCCCAGGATAGATCAGGTGGTTGATTCCACGGCAGGGTGCGACCTACTCAGCTTTCTCGACTGCTACTCGGGATACCATCAAATCAGCCTGAGGGAGGAAGACTGCTTAAAGACATCTTTCATCACGCCGTTTGGAGCGTACTGCTATATCACAATGCCGTTCGGTTTGAAGAATGCTGGAGCAACCTATCAACGGGCCATTCAGCGGTGTCTGCACACCCAGATCGGGCGCAACGTGGAAGCCTACGTCGACGACGTGGTGATCAAGACCAAGTCCAAAGAAGACCTCATCGCTGACCGGGAAGAAACCTTCCAAAACCTTCGAAGATTCAAGATGAAGTTGAACCCGAAAAAGTGCACCTTCGGTGTGCCATCCGGAAAGTTAGTCGTCTTCATCGTCTCGCATCGCGGCATCGAGACCAACCCGGAGAAAGTCAACGCCATAATGAACATGGCACCCCCGACTACCCTCAAAGACGTCCAGAAGCTGACAGGCTGCATGGCGGCACTCAGCCGGTTTATTTCCCGATTGGGCGAACGGGGCATGCCCTTCTTCAAGCTACTCAAAAAGGCGGACAACTTCCAATGGACTCCGGAAGCCCAGCAAGCCTTCGAAGACTTTAAGCAATTTCTCACATCACCTCCCGTGTTGGCGTCACCTCTGCCCCAAGAACCGTTAATGCTATATCTGGCGGCAACCACTCAGGTAGTCAGCACGGTGTTGGTGGTTGAGCGATTTGAACCGGGTCACATTCAGAAAACACAACGGCTAGTCTACTTTGTCAGCGAGGTCCTTGCTAACTCGAAGACGAGATATCCGCTGGTCCAGAAGCTGCTATATGGCCTACTCATTACAGTCCGGAAGCTGGTGTATTATTTTCAAGCACATCAAGTCACGGTGGTCACAGCATTTCCACTCGGGGATGTCCTGCATAATCGCGAGGCCATCGGCCAAATCGCTAAATGGGCACTCGAGTTGATGGCGTTCGATATCACCTTTCAGCCACGGACAGCAATTAAATCACAAGCTCTAGACGACTTCGTGGCTGAGTGGACAGAAGTTCAACTGCCAACATCAACAGTAAAGCTAGAGTACTGGACAATGTACTTCAACGGTTCCCTACGGATCAGCGGCACCGGGGCTAGAGTCATATTGACATCCCCACCGGTGAAAAACTGAAGTACGTTCTACAAATCCACTTCCCGGCTTCCCACAACATCGCCGAGTACGAGGCACTTATTCACGGGCTCCGCATCGCTATATCACTCGGCATACGTCGATTGGTTGTGCACGGGGATTCTCAACTCGTGGTAAACCAAGTCATGAAAGACTGGACTTGTCTCGACGATACCATGGCGGCATACTATCAGGAGGTTCGCAAGCTGGAAAACAAGTTCGACGGGCTGGAAATAACACATGTCCTGCGTCAATACAACGACGCGGCAGACGAGCTGGCAAACATGGGATCCAAGCGAGAAGCAGTTCCTACTAGAATCTTTGTCGAGCAACTCATGGAGCCATCAGTCAAGAAGAAACCGGCGCCGGAGCAGCCGGGAGGCAAACCTACCCCGGCCACAGACGAGGTGCTGCACGTATGTCAAGACTGGAGGACTCATGTTGTCAAATTTCTCCTGGACGACGAACTCCCAGAAGATCGCAGTCAAGCCGAGCAGATCAAGCGTCGAAGCAAAAGCTTCCTACTAGTCGGAGAAGACCTGTACCGAAGGAGTGCATCCGGTGTCCTCATGCGTTGCGTCACCACCGAGGAGGGCAAGCAGATTCTGCAGTCGATTCACTCGGGCATATGTGGCAACCATGCCGCATCCAGGATGTTAGTCGGAAAGGCTTACCGGCAGGGATTTTTCTGGCCCACAGCAGTAACAGACGCCAAGGACATTGTTCGCAAGTGCGAGGGTTGCCAGTTCTACACAAGACAAACAAATCTCCCAGCCCAGGAACTCCAAACTATCCCTATTTCCTGGCCATTCGCAGTATGGGGGCTTGACATGGTCGGGCCTTTCAAGAAAGCGCCAGGAGGGTTTACACATCTATTCATCGCGGTGGATAAATTCACCAAGTGGATTGAGGCTAAACCCGTTGCAACAATTACAGCGGCACGAGCAAAGGACTTCATCACGAGTATACTATACCGGTTCGGGGTCCCTAACCGCATCATCACCGACAACGGTACTCAGTTCACGGGCTGCGTATTCCAAGACTTCTGCGAAGATTTCAGCATCAAGATCTGCTACGCATCTGTGGCACACCCGCGGAGCAACGGGCAGGTCGAATGAGCCAACGGTATGGTCTTACAAGGCATCAAGGCCAGAATATTTGACCGACTACAACCATATGCGGGCCGGTGGGTACAAGAACTCCCGTCTATTCTGTGGTCTCTCAGAACCACAGTTAGTCGAGCAACAGGGCATTCCCCTTTCTTCCTGGTCTACGGTGCCGAGGGTATGCTATCGATAGAGTTACAGTTCGGCTCTCCGCGAGTCCGGGCTTACTCGGAAGACGTTTCAAACAATACCCGACTGGTCGAGCTAGACCAGTTAGAAGAAGCAAGGGACACCGCAACAATCCAGTCGGCAAGGTATCTTCAAGGCCTACGTCGCTACCACAATCGCAATGTCCGTGGCCGCACCTTTTTGGTCGGGGATCTCGTTCTGAGGAAAATATAAACCACCAAAGACAGGCACAAATTATCCCCAATCTGGGAAGGGCCGTTCATTATAGCCGAGGTCACGCGGCCAGGCGCCTACCGACTGAAGACCGAAGACGGTGTCCTCATCAACAACTCATGGAACATAGAACAGCTACGTCCTTTCTATACCTGAGTTTTATACTTTTTCATGTGTACAGTTTCTCTGACTCACTACGCCGCTTGCATCAACTGAGTAGTGAGTCAGGGGGCTGCATGTATATACGTGCTGTCAATAATATACGAGCTTATCCTACTCAGTCACGAAGCTTTACTATAACTGTCGCGTTTGCCCGAGTCCAGCTTCCTACTTTGAACAATTTTATTAAGTTCTAACAGAATAACTCGGCACAGACAGCACGGTCAAGTAAAGCTAATGACGACTGAGTACATAAGCTTGGTGGCATCGCACATATATTTACACATGTTTTCCACATACCGACTACATAATATGTTACCCTTATAGACCCAGGTCTCGGGTAATTATCTCAGCAGTCGGCTTCGCCCGGGCAACCAGCTCCAGCGCCTCCTCGGGCGTCGTCTCCTCGGCAAACCCCTCCCCAATGGCTTCAATATCTGCCCTCGGGTAGATGGATTTGGTCATCGCCAGGGTTTGGGCCACACCGGCAACAACATGCTCATCCGAGTACTTCTTCAAGGCACTCGGTGCATTCTCAAGACGCGCCTCTATTTGGGGGATCCTGCTGCAACTGGTTCCCATAGGGCTAGGATCTATGAGGTCAAGGAGCCCTTTGATGGACCCGACGAGGGCTTCCCGTGACTCCCTAATGACTCTTATCTCCTCTGTGTAAAACCGATACTGGGCCTGGACATTGACTCTCATATCTGTCCGGGTCCACCGGCGAGTAAAACTTGTCAGATTCGGTTGCAGACAGAATGACTAATGGATTGGCTAAGATCACGGTCAGGTTGAGGACTTACTTTCATAGTCGGCCTCCCACTCGGCCACGGTCTTCTCCGGTTTAGCTTTTTCCTTACCAAGCTCGACGACGGCCTCTTTCAACTCAGCCTTCTCCCGATCAAGCTCGGTGTTGGCCCTTGTCAGGTCGGCCTTGACCTTCTCAAGCTTGGCCCTGTCTTCTTCGGCCTCCTTCAGCTGGGATTCTCTCTCTGTTCGGGTCTTCAACTTTGCTTCGAGGGCTGCACGATAGATTAGCCATGAGCTCAACCGTGCAGTCATGACATAACTGGGCAGTCGGGAACAACGCAGCTGGATGAATACGTCGATGGTTCAGTCGGGAAGGCGCATTCGGGGAATTTACCTCTGATCTTTCCGGCTAGGGCCCAAGTCTCCTCCCTGAGCTGGTCGGCGCCACTCTTCAACCAGACTTCCCTCCCCGCGTGACGTTCCTCCATCTTGGCCTTCAATGCCCGGAGCTGCTCCAATTCTGCAAGGAGGGGAGCCATTTTGACCAGGATCTCTGTCATCGCCTCATTGCGGTCGACAAGCTTCTGCTCAGGGTAAAAAACAAATCAAGGATGGAGTCAGACGTCAAAACGAGAAGATCACCACAACTCTGCCACAAGAATCATACCCCGACTCCCTGGGACCCGCTGATAGAGGCGTGAAGCAAGCTTTCGCGCTCCCTTCTCGCGGCAACTTTGTCAAGCTTGAAGCTCTTCGCGGTCCCGTCGGGCGCCGTCCAGGTGAATGTCCAGGGCATCCTACGCGGAGGAGCTTCAATCCGAGGCAGGTTCGGGATCTCTTGCAGCGGCGACGATGACGACGACGACCACGACGGCGACGGGGTCCCGGCCCCCATGCCACCGTCCCTTGCGGCCTCGGGGACCGGCTCGGGGGCTCCGACAGCGGCCTCCACGACGGGCGACGATTTAGGGGCTAGGGCCTCAACCTCAGCAACTGCCTCTTGGTCGGGTGGCGACGACGACCCTGCAGTTGGGACCACCTCAGTCTCCGCGATTGGGCTGGCCACCGGCTCAGCGGGTATGTTCGCGGCCGCCGGCTCGGCTAGGGCAGGCTCTTCAAGGGGAGCGGTCGGATCGGTCTCGTTGAGATCGATGTCGGCTCGCTTCCTGCATGACGAAGCAAGACATCAAAACACTACTGCAACACGCAAGAATTCCAGAAGATCCAGAACAGCATACCTCTTGGAGAACTTCAGTTTCCTACCGGGCAACCCGGGTCCTGGCGGAGCGCTACCTCCGGTTGTCAGCCCGGCCAGCGAATTGGTCGGCGCCATAGTCGGTGGCGACGTATCAGCTCGAGTCGGCCCCGGTTCTGGTGTGGCTGGCTTGGGCGCCTCCGTCCTCGGTGGTGTCTGCTCTGGCCGGCCCCTCGGCGGTGCTGTTGCCGGACTTGGCAATGTTGGGCTCAAACCCACAGGTCTCAACCTTGGACTTGATCGCCTGGACGCCGTGGCGACGGTGTCCTTTATCTTCAGGCTTGCTGCCACGGCGCGCAGTGTCATGGCCCCCTTGCCTCGATACAGAATGGGCTTCTTCCCTGCTCTCTTGGAGTTGGGCTGGGTAGCAGAGGGGCTCCTCGGCCTTTTCTTCGATGCGACGGCCGACAACGGGCGGGAGTCTTCATCAAACTCTTCGTGCCACTACAGATGAGTCAACAAAATACATCATGTAGTGCTGAACAATCACAGACACAAGCCCACAGGCATTCATCACAGAAGAAGATTAAAGATTACCTTGGTCCGGGGCCGAATGAAGCTATAGGCCGCGACCCGACGATTATCGTCTTCGGTCGCGATCACCCCTTCGGAGAAGTAACCGAACAGGGTCTCGGTCACTATGCACTTGCTGGCCGACTCGTTGCTTACTCGGTCAGGATCATTTTTGCCTTTAAAGGCCTAGCCAAATGCACTCCTCAGCTTCAGCGGCTGGATGCGCTGAGTCAGGAAGCGACGAGCCACCCAAGGTCCAGTCATGCCAGCCTTCTTGAGGTCATCTAACTTCACCAACAATTGATGTGCCTAGCCCATCTCCTCAAAGGATGGCTCTGCTGACCAATTTGGTAAAACCACGGGCGGCAAGCCGGTAAATGGGCGCAAGGAGGGAGCCAGATCTGCGCAATAGAACCATTCCTTGTGCCAGCCTTTCAGAGAAGATTTCAAGGGGAGATCAAGATATGTCTTCTTCCCATCACTCCTCAGTTGGAGACCAGCCCCCCCAATCACACTAATATTATTCTTGGAGGGTTGGGGTTTGATGTGGAACATATATCGAAAGAGAATAAAATGGGGTTCAACACCCAAGAAGCACTCATAGAGAGTAACAAATATGGAGATATGAAGAATCGAGTTGGGGTTCAAATGCACCAACTCCAGCCCGTAGAAGTCAAGGACGCGGCGGAAGAAATCGGAAGATGGAAGGCACAAGCCCCGATCGAAAAAAGAGGCGAAAACTACTGTTTCACCAGGTTGGGGATTTGGGACCGACTCACCCTTAGCCGGCCGCCAGCAAATTACCTCTTGGCTGGGCAACTTCAGTTGACTCTCCAGCAGCTTCAGCTTCACCGAGCCGCAATCTGAAATCGGCCAAGCACTCTCCGGCGCACCCGCAAGATCCGAAGCTTTCGGCATGGCTGGAAGCGGTAAGATTTGGGGAAAAATGAATCGGGGGCTTGGAACAAACGAAGAGGATTGGAATCGCCTGAGTTCGGGTGGGGAATAGCAGCAGCTAACCCTAGCCGGGCGGGAAGCGAAAAGTTGGGCGCGAAGGTGGAAGACGAAGCGATTGGCTGATTTGGGGAAGATGAAGGAATCTTTTTCTCTCTCCCCCGCTTTTATAGAGCCGATGCCGACTAGATGGGCTTGGGCCTACACAGTCAGCACTGGGCCACCAAGATATGAGTTCCTACAGTAGCATGCCCCACGTGGGCCGCCCGTAGGCTAAGTTGAAATTATAGCGCTGGTGCTACTAACAGGAGCCGATGAGGTAAACAGATGTGCTTCATGAGAGCCTTATTGCTAAACATATATGTTTGGGTATCTGTTTTATCCACCAGGTCTCGAGGATATATCCTTACAAGGATCACAAGCTGGTCTTCATTAAAATTGGGGATGCAGGTATCTCTCTCGAGTACACCTGACCACGCCGTGGATTTATTTTTATGCAGTGGTACTCGGCCTACATGCGTGGCCACCAGTTGCCATGAGCAATGTTATTCCAGCCGACATGACGCTGAAGAGTCTAACTTTTGAGTAGTGCACTACTCGGGAGAGACTATAAATATCTTTTCCCGCTGACATGATGCGGAGGAGTCTAACTTCTGAGTGGGATGCCACTCGGAAAAGACTATAAACCCCCTTTCCAGCTGACATGACGCTGAAGAGTCCCATATACGAGTAGCATCCTACTCGGCAAGACTATAAACACATATTCCGACTGACATGAAGTCGAAGAGTCCTACATACGAGTAGTTCCCTACTCGGCAAGACTATAAAGTTTATTCCGGTTGACATGATACCGAAGAGTCTCATATACCAGTAGTAATCTACTCGAGAAAGACTTCCAGGTTAAAGATCTTTGACTTTATGTTTAATTGTCTTCACAATTAAGCACAAAGTCGGGGGCTACACCTAATAGGTGCGCCTATTCAGCACACACTATTCATACATCTACATGAAGCCCTTCATAACCTCGCTGCTAGCTGACATGAAGCAGGACTCAGGAAGAAGACTCACTCGGATAAAGAGTACTCGGGAGCATCACACTCGGGCAATCTTCACCGTGGAGGATGAGCACTCGGCATCAGCTGTGACTCAACTATGAAGGTCTCAGGGGCTACTGTGGAGGTCATGGGCCCTGGGTACCTCATTACCAATATATGGGCCACTCGGATGGAGTATGGGCTAGATCATGTAATTAGAGATAAGATAGCACCCGGTAGGCCATGCCTTGTATAATAAGGAAGCATAGTCTTAGTCGGATAGGTTTCTATCTCTAAGAAGGAAATCCCTTGGCTATATTCGGCTGGGATCCTTATCATGTACCCCTGTCCCCTAGTATATAAAGGGAGGCAGGGTGCCCCATGGGGGCACGGAAGATCATTGATCACAAACCACCTCAGAGGAATAACACCTCAACTGGACGTAGCGTATTACCTCACATCGAGGGCCTGAACCAGTATAAATCTTCTCTGTATTCCTCTGCAATCCATCGAATTTACCTTCGCCGAGTAGCCCTGTAGTTTTATTGCCGGTGCAAAGCATCGACAAACAACATAGTGAAGTGTCATGAGTATAGATTTAAGCTTTATAAATGTGTTTGTAAACTTGGGACATGGTATGGGTGATTTATGGAAGTGGAAATAATGGCTTGCTGCCATGAAGGACAACAAGTATGATATTTTGATATTGATGACGACATTACTATGATTTACTTCACGTACTCATTTTAAATGCTTCATAAATTACCGTTGTAAAACCTTGTGAACTAAAACTTACTTTATGCTGAAAATGAGACCACAAATAGCCCTCCTTTGGTATAAGCTTGCATGTAGTAGGTCAGGTTTGTCCTTGCCTGTATATTATTTTGATAATATATTGACTCTTTGTTTGTTGTATATTTGTTGTTTTAGTCTTTGTTGTAGGTGGTGAGTTGCTTAGGTTGAGTGTAGCGGGATCCATTGGTTTTTCATGATGGTTCTAACTAGGAGCCTACCCCTAGTCGGCTCGCTTGTCAGAACGGGAAGACAAGTGATATGCCTCAGCCAGATAACCATGAGCCATTGCTGCGTAAACCATCAAATATATCTTTATAACATTAAAATTAATTCTGGAGCTCCGAAAAATCTGAAAAAATTACAGAGAGTTCATTAAGCCGTGGGAAATTTACTAGAAGCAAAAACCACCATGAAACAAAAGAAAGTTCATTATTTTAAATACTTGAGCGCTTAAAATATTCCAACCAACCCCATGGAATACCAAAGCTTCCAAGCATTAAATAGATTTTAATTCCAAAAATTTTTAATATTGGAAATTTTCAGGATCTTATTCAAACACTTTCACAAACAACTTTTCTAGTGCATTCTTGTATTTCCATTTACCCATAATAATTTTTAATTAAGGGAATTTTCAAGGTGTGACAAATCCACCCCCTTATAGAAATCTTGTCCTGAGAATTGGAGCGGCTAGAACGAAAAGGGTTTGGTTGATCTCCAACTCTTTCCTTTAGGCAACTTTCTTCTGGTGACAACTCCTCAAAGTCTATTCCCGTTGTCTGTCCTGGTAGTAATCGGTATCTCAATCCATTTACCACAACTAGTGTCTCGTGACCTTTACTGGCCTCTCAGGATAGCAGATTATTCCCTTTTGACAATCCTGTGTTTGGTGGTTTGGTCAACTTCCCATTTTGCCTTACCTCTTTAGTGACGGATCCAACATAGTTCCTACTGTCCTTTCATTGCTAATGTCGCTTATGTACTTGCTTGTTGACAATGTACCAATTTTCGGACAGTGCTGTGGCACTCTCAATCACTGATCCTCCTTGGTGGAATACTTTCCTCTCACTACTGAATTGACTTCGTCTGGTTTCTTTATCAATCACCTTTTTGCTTACCTTCCTACTGGTTGTTTCTTATCATCCTCCTACTTTTGATCCACATAATAGTGCTGGAAATATTCATCTGTGGCTTTCAGAATCATTGCAGGTGTCTTGTCTGATGGCTACACCAACTGCTTGGGTGGTTGCTTATTTGTGGATTCATCATTGTTTCCCTATTACCTACGACCTTTCAGGCTTCCCATTAGTTCTTTTGATAACAACAACACGAATGGCTCCATAGTTCAGGTCTTTCCATTCTTGTTTAACTGACTTGTATTGATAACTTGGTCAAACTCCATACTGTTTTACATGCTCAATCACTTCTCCACTGATTATAGTCAAAACTCCTTAAATCCTTATGTCTGTATCTAGGTCCTCTTGAGTTTTTGCTCCAACTTCTCGATTTAGGATGGTCCATCTGTCTTACCAAGGTTTGGGATTCAACTCAATGCTTGAGGTCGTAAGTTCTCCATGCTTCTGCTGAGCTTTAACTCAAACGTCTTCTAGCCTTGCTCTTGGGTTACATAAGGTTATCTCTTGTTCCCAAGTGATCATCTTCTGAGCTCCCGACTATTACTCACATGATCCAAGTCTTTCGTTGGGATATGAGCAAAAGGCTCTTCAATCCCTTATACCTCTGCTTGGCATTTAAATTCTTCCATCTTTGACTCTTTTACTTGATGCTTCTGTCTTAGGTACCATCTGTCAGGTGTAGATAGGCTTAGAACAATGACCACCACTGATATTACCCCTGAAGATAATAACTTGATCAGGCACACTTTTATCAACATAAACTGGCTTTCACTAACTCCATCAACATAAATTGGCTTTCACTAACTCCATCGAGAGTTAGGCATGGTTTCTCTTCTTCCAACTTCTGGTGCTAAGGTTCACTTGTCATACCTTTACCGTAGTGACTTCTATGATGATGGTGTTGTTGACACGTCTCTGCGATGACTGGTGCTTTGGCTTTGGACACAGTCTCGAGGAATGACCATGTTCACATATTATTTCTGTTGTCTTGATTTTGATTGGTAGGGTTGTTTTCCTAAGAAGTTTGGAATGGCGAGGATGATCCATCAATCCTGACTTGACTTGCCTCTTACTATTCTCCATACTGTTCTACTAACTTCCTGACGAATTGATTTGTCATCTGGGATTTGGCTACAACTTCCTCATATGAACCGGATGACCGCTCATTACTTGTACCTTCTTAAATCTTCTTAAGGCTTAGCTCCATCTAGCAGACACATAACCGATCACCAGTTTCCATTAGGGGAAGTAGCTCCCACAATCTTTAGGTAGGTGCCATTTAAACTTCCACTTCAAAATTGAGGCTTGTTTCCAACAAAGGTCAGCTAACTCTTGGTGAATTAGGGTTCTAGGCAAAACCGAGTTTGCATATCTTAAGATGAACCGAGGTTATGATTGCGACTAATATGATCCAAAAACTGAATCCATCATAATCTCTTTCCTCCAAAAACATCATGTATAAAACTGCTCATCCATGGTGAAGGGATTAAAGGAGAGAGAAGGGTATAGAGCAAAAGAGAGAGAGAGAAAGGGGCAACTTCTTTACTAAATATTCAAATTGTTACTGAACTGTAATAAATAGAGTATTAATTATTACACTGCCAAACTAGTATAGCCATATCAAAACCTGACATACGCCATACATTATCCAAACACACAAGCACAAAATGAGCAAACACCAGCATACAAACAAGCAAGCTAACACACACGGCAAAACTAAACGGGAAGAACTAGTCTTGAGGGTGCAACTTAGGCTTTGGGAAGATAATCGGAGAGCCTCTTCAACTTCTTCGGCTGACTTGACGTTCCTTCCCCAGGTGCACCACTGGTTGATCCAAGGCAAAGGTGCTTGGCCTCCACTGGCGGTTGTGTCCTTCCGGTGAAGGGGTGTCTGCTTCTGCTTTTAGCTCCTTGAGCTCCTTTTCCAACTCCCGGATCCTCATATGACGTAGCTCCTGGTTCTGTTGCATCTGTTGTTCCACCTGTCTCTTCAGCTTGTCGATCTTCCTTTGCTATGCATGCATCTGGATTCTGGTTCTTCCATTGTAATTGGTGTGGAGATCATCCAAGGAATGTATCATTGTCCTCATGTGCACTATCACCATGTTGTATTCAAACCAGGTATCTTCGCATCCATTCTGCGGACGTAACCAGCTGTGGGAGGGATGGTAGTGGTACATCGTACTTGCCAGAGTAGTGTTGAAGCGATGACGAAGTTGGCACAAGGCTTCATAAGAGACCTCTTCTCGAGTAGACATGAAATGATCAGCTTCAGCGGTGAAGGTGAGTCAAGGAAGATCTTCTTGGTTGGAGGCGAGAGTCACCGTGATCTTGCAGCAATAATCGGTACCATTGTTAGCAGTTGTGTGGCGGTACACTGGCAAAGATTCATACCCAATCTTAGCAGCCATGCGACGGAGCTTTGCCGAGAAACCACTGTCTCCAAGATATACACTTTCTCTGTTGGCCATCTAAAACAATGTTAAAAATTTTAAGTTAGTAATCCTTCTTCTGTTGCCTCTGACAGGGCTAAGGAGAGAAAAAGCAAACATAAGAAAGGGGAGAGCAAAGAAAATTTTCACAAATACAGTTTCCTTTCACAAACATGTCCTTAACAATTTAACCGTTTGGCTTATCCTATAGTCAAGATTGGCTCTAATACCAACTTGTCACGCCCGGAAATTCACCAAAATTTCCAAAGCTAATTTGTGCATTAAATCCTTATCGAGAAATCAACCGAGGTACACAAATCGATAATTTGATAAACATAACCAAAATGATAAATGATAAACACTTACAAAAGAGGCACTTAGTTTTGACACAGAAGAAAAGAGCAGTGGAACGGCAACCTAGCGAAGCTTTAGCACTAAGCCCACAGGAAGCTCAACTGGGGTATAAGCCAAACACCAGAAATCTTCTTCTCCCACGCAAATCTTCACTTTGATGATGGTAATATTGCAAGACTGAGTACCACACAACAAGCCACACAAGAAATGCAAAATAATGCAACAGGATTCCAAAGGAAAGGCGTAGTATGGCTTGTTTACATAAATAGCATTTAAATCATTTGCATTCAAAAACAATTTAAAACAACATAGTTTAATTATTAATTAATATTAAACCAATCACTGAACAACACTTCAATGCAGTTCAGGCCCAAACCATAACCCTCCAATCCTGGAGCTATCAAGTTTCCATCATTTATTATCATTAATGAGTAGTGTGGAACTAATCACAAAAACATTGCTAGGCATGGACTTATTGATGACTGCTATGCATGGACTTATTGACAACTGCCACAACACACCGCGGTGCCTCCTGTTGAACTCGCCACATGTCCAGTCAAGCCATTACCCATTCTAGCTTGTGGTTACTACGGGTATTGTTTCGCAAAGATAGCTCACGAACCGGTCCTTAATAGTCATGAGCACCACTAGCATCATCTTCATTCCATGTGCTCATAACCCATAATTGGTCAAGTTTTATTTGGCAAGTTTATTTAACCAACCACAACCAACCATCGTGAGAATGTAACTATTAATCATTAATTAATCATGAGTAGATGAATAGTTTCCTCACATAAAATGACGTTAAAGATTCTAGGCATGGCTAAGCAAAACATAAATAATCTAGCTTGATCATTAATTAGACATCCAGCTAGTCCATATTAATTACCCAGGGTATAAAGGCAAAGGTATCAATATCAATTCATAGCCATAGTTAATGATAAATACTCGTAATAATGACATTCCAAAGTTTTGCATGCAATAACATTAAAATAAAATAGTTTTCACAACTAGGATTAACATGCTAAAGGGGATTATCATGTGACTTGCCTTACAATAGAAAAGTCTTTAGACGATCTTCCGAACTCTTCATCAAACTTTGCAATCCTCTGAAATGGCGGAAACTATATGTCTACATGCAAAACAATGAAAAACACTAAGAAACTCCAAATAAATATTTCATAAAAAGTACATAAACATGTAGATCATGCTTTTAGATAAATTTAGGAAGAAGAACGGGTCAAATCGGAGTTCGGACGGAAAAAATATGGCCTCCAGAAGTTTGAATTGAGAGAAAATCGGAAAGGAATTATTTTGACTGTGTACAGGAAGTGGGGCCCATTGGTCACTGAGTAGGCTCACCATGGACTAGATCTACGGAGTGAGGGAGAAGGTGAAGTGGTGAACTGTGGGGGTGTGTCTGCCATGTGGACGACACGTGGGCAGAGGAGATGTGCTGGCGGCTGAAGTGGATGCCGAGGTGGTGGCTAGGGCTAAGGTGGCATGGATCCAAGTGTTATGAAAATCTGATGGCTAAGATTGATCTGAGGCGATCGGATGGTTTTGGATTGATCTGGACTTTATGAAGAATGGAGGGTTTGGATTGGATCTTTGAGGATCCAACGGTTGAGATTTCTCGGGATTATATAGGTAGGGCCCACTTGTCACACACCGAGTGGAGGGGTTGCCGATCGGGGCCCGCTAGTCAGTGCCCCGGGGCTTCCATGCGCCCATGGCACCGGCACGACGCGATGAACAACTGGTGGCGGTCGACGGTGGTGGCCGATGGCGATGGACGGCGGTGCGCCAGGTTTGGGAAAGGTGGCGGTCGGCCAATTGGAGAAGAGAAAATTGGTGGCGCCAGTGTCTGAGGTAGATGATGACGACAGCGAGCAAGGGGGGAGGTGGGGCTCACCATGGTGGCTGAGGATGCTGAGGGTGAAGACGACGACCGCGGCGACGGCTCGGGTACCAGGCGTCGGCGGTGTCGGGTAGCCCAAATATTACATTACTGTACAATCTTCTGCCTGTCACCACGATATCTGATAGATGGGATCCATACACGCATAATAGCCACCTATCCTCACGCGTACATGACAGCATCCAATTGTACACCAATATAACACTTGAAGCACCGAGTAGTGAACAGGAGAAATACTCGTTAAGGTAACTCACCAGTCACACCCGTTGTATGCTCGTTAAACTATTCGAAGATGGCGACCAGGCAACTACATACAACAGGGATTGGTCTATGGGGAGTATACCAAGCGAGGATTTCAAATGTTCAAAACCCGTACTAGTACAAAACTAGCCTAGGAAGAGCTAGTTCCATACGTTCTTCTTAGCTAAGACATCACAAATAAAAGGTACATAAGATCCAACAAAGTACAGATAGATAATTTACAACTATTACAGGTACATAGGCTGTCAGGGCCAAATTTATTTAAGGTTCTGCGGGAGCTTGTCTACCCAAAAACCCACAAACATACCGACTAGGGTAACCCCTAGTAAGAACCATCCTAGAAATCTTCGTCACCCGCAAGATAGCACTCATAACTAGGCATATCATCATCTGCAAACAAGTCTAATAATAGCAATAACAAGATCAAGTGTTAGTACATTATCTAATAATGTACTGGCAAGGCAACATCTAAAGTTCTATATGCAAAGGTATATCAAGGAGAGCTTGTGGTGTGGCCAAAATTTGCAGAAAGCAAGTTTTAGTTGGCAACATTTTTCAATAGCATTTGTAGAATGAGAACTATCATATTTTTATAATAAAATGACATGGCATAAGCATACACATAGCAAATTACTATCCTCCATGATAGTAATTTCAATAACATCAATTGAGTTCAGATCTGAAAATTTCAAGAAAACAAGTTCAAATGCCTTTAGAAATATCTAAAACTATACTCCTGGCACTTCACTATGCCACCCATAACCGTGGGCATGGCTAACTGATTAGTTTCTATGTAGATTTTGTACATCTCTACCCACATGATGCATAATAGTAATCATATAAAAACATGCCACGCAATACCAGAAAGTATCCATTTTATTATCTGCGACGAAGCTAATCCATTGCCTATGATCCAATCTTGCATGAGCACAGTGAGTGAGAGTTCCACACTAAGTCCAGATCCTTAGTGCCATCAGCATGATTGGCCTACCGATCCAGACGCCGTGGCGAAGCAACCCACGAGGCACTACACCATTGTATTGGACACACTTAGACGCTCATGTCGCTAGGTGAACAACCGTTCCTTCGCGTTAAACATAAGTAGTTCCTATAAACTATCAAGGAAGACTAGTTCATACTATCACAGCTTCCCAATGCAAGGTTAAATCATAAACAACTTCTCAACTAAGGTTATCCCATACTAGTGTTGACGCCGAAAACCGCCGGGGGCCGACGATCTGGTTCGGCGTCTATAGACATGCGAAGGCCTGGGAGATCTGCTTAGCTCCAGTGCAGGTCCTAAGATGTTGAGGTTCGTAGGCGTGCCAGTCAATTTGACCCCGCAATTGACAAGGAGATAGAAAATATTAGCTCAGTGATCCAATCGACCGATAAGAATCCTACCAGCCGATTGCCGAAGGAATGCTTGAGCATCGGCCGTAAACCTAAGGTACTGCCCGCGCTCGTGCCCGGGCCCTCACCTGTGCCCGCGCCCGGGTCCTCGCTCGTGCCCGCGCCCGAGTCCTTCCTCGTGTCCGACTACCAACAGCACTTGCGCATCGGCTAAGAAGCCGATGATAGAATCGATGATAATATAAGCAAATAATAAGCTAGCCGACTGCCGAGAAAACACTTGGACATCGGCTAGAAGCCGATGAAAGAGTAAATATGCAGAATAATAATCAATAGACAATGCAGTCGGCTTTATCTAGTAGAAAGATAACTTATCAGCTAAGCACTCCGATAAAACATAGCATAAAACCCATCGGCTTAACAAGGATAAATCTATTATTATCAATCTAGTAGGTCAAACTCAATTGATGCAGCACATATTAATAATAATAAAAGAACCTCGATGAGCTGATAGATCTAATGTAATTGTGATGTACGACAACTTATCGGCTATACATCCCCATAAGACGCTTGCATAAAATCTATCAACCTAACAGGAACAATTTATCGCTAGCAGTTTAGTAGGTCGGACCCAACCGATGTAGCACAAACTGATGATAAACTACCCCCAGTAAGCCGATAAAAACTATGCACGCGTGATGTGGTATATCTACTCGGACTAAGAGATCAAACTTAACTGATGCAGCCGTAGACAGAATAGGTACACCGTGGTAAGGGGTGACGAGTCTTACCCTCTCGCAGGAGTTTGGACCTAACCAATGCAGCCCGGCTCGAGAAGCAAGAACCCGTTGGAAAGGGTGGCGATGCGCCGAAGTTGTATTGATCGATTAGATAGTTTACAAGGTACCCGGGCATACATATTTATACCCCAAGTTGATATAGTCCTGATCGGACACGAAACATGAGTTTCCTATCTATAAAAGGAAAAACAACAAGCCCTGATCGGACAAGAGATCAGGTTTCCTAAAAATTATTAGAGCTACCTAATTCATAGATAAAATATTAACTGCCATGCCTTGGTCTTCACGATTCCTTCCTATACTCGGCTTCTTCTGGATTAATTTCCATCGACTGACATAATCTCTTTCCTTAACCAAGTCCGATACGAATCGTACCAAATTTTGGTGTCAACAACTAACACATGTGGATGTATTGTATACACAGATGGTGACAAAGAGTTCAGTCCTTAATCAACCCAGGTGAGCACTCCCCCTATCAGTATACAACTATCACATATATATACCACTTGCCGCCCCAGTTTGAAAACCAAGTTTTCATCAATTTAGTTCACAATTAATTTGAGAGTATACTTCTGATTGAAAACTTTAAATCATCCAAACTCATGTTTAAAAAGTTGCCACAACATCCAATAAAAGTATCTAAGCATGGCTAAGCATTTTTTATCTTTAAACTTATACTTTTAACCCATATGAGTATAGGAAAAGTACTTCAACCCATCCTACGACTACAATAGGGATAAGTAATTCTCAAGAAGGCATATGCAGCAATAGGCTCTCTCTACCACTTGCAAACATTTTAAATATTGATATTTCAATTAAGCATGCAATTTATAAATCAACACAATTTTGCCCCAAGTCTTAGGTTGCAATATGGTCAAAGGAGGTGGGGAAAAAACACTTGCCTTGCTGGACCTCTTCTTCCTTACAAGGGTTGGGATCAATTTGGAGGCCATCGGCCCTGGGTACCTCATCAGAAGCTTTGTGGCCACTCAGATAGAGGATGGGTCTAATCCCGTAATTAGGGAAACAACAAGACTCGGTGCATATTACCTTGTATGATAAGGAAAGGGATATAGTCCTAGTCGGGTACATTGTATTCCTAGAAGGAAATCCCTTGGTCATGTCCGACTGGGATTCGTATCATGTAACCTTACCTCCTCAATATATAAGGGAGGAGTAAGGAGCCACTTTGGGCAGAACAATCTCACCAAAGAAAAGAGCACAATCTCACCAGAGAAACCTCAAAGGCAATACACCACAACTGAAAGTAGGATATTACCTCACTTCGAGGGCCTGAACCAGGATAATTATTTCGTGTTCCTTTGCAATCAATCAAGTTAGGTCTCATGAGTAGCACCTATATAATCATTGCCCGATATAAGAGAGACGCATAAATCGACAGTTGGTGCGTAGTAGGGCTTCGGCGAGATCATCTTCAACGAGCCTGATGGATCCAACCATCGAAATCGACGGCGTCAAGTTTCTTCCCCAGGCAGACAATCAGCTTTGGGGAGCCCAACTTTCGTCACCGACAAATTCGGTGACCTCACTCTGACCGACTCGATTCAATCGGTCGGCTAGAAACCAAGCTGACTCGCGCCAGTCGCCTACTCAACGCTGCAGCTATCTTTCGGCGACATGCTGCAGCGATCCCCAAGATGTGTGAGTCTAGGGACAACTCTTTCTTTCGGTGTTCGACTCGGACTTGGCCTCGAGCCGGCCGAGGTTGGGCTAAGGGAGGAAGAGATCATCAATCTCCCATTCGGACTCAGCAATGCCGCAAACAATTTCATCTCACTCCAATGCCAAGGTAATCCGAATAATCCCATGGAGTTTGACTCGAAATACAGCCCGCGAGCCCCCCATGCTCGAGATCGGATCCAGGAAGAATTGGAGTTGTAATCACCCCCTAAACTACTCTGACTCCGACTCACAGTTGGATTGTAGCTCACAACTTTCTCCACCACCGCGAAGTCTTCCATGGTGTTCAAGGGCTCAACTCCACTCAACGATGCACCGCTCCGACTACACGACAGGAAGAGGAGAGAGGCTCGTCGATTGCGCGAGACAATAGGAGGAAGAGACGCACGACGCCTAAAAACCGAGCGCGATGCTCAAACGATATCCTGCGCAAGGCTGGCGCAGGACTGCTCAAGAAGAGATTCTCCAAACCCGAGTTGGCGAACACGACGTCTTCGTGACCCCATAGCAGGACGTCATAGCTGTTGCCACCCTAAACTGGACACCTGCAGCTCGAGCCCGACCACTAGCCACTTCGACTATTGCAGGATCAAGCAATGATCACCGCTGTGGCATGCCAGTAGCGAAAACAATCTAGAGTACTCTCATAGTCAAACAAGATGGCTTTAGACATGGCGGTCTCATCTGCCTCAGCACGGCGCCGTGCAGCTGGCTCTAGTCAGCATCGCTCGGAGTCTCATCATACATCACTCGGTAATCAGAACAACGATCGACGGGGCACCATCGCTGAACAACCGCACGTGACAAACGAGGATGCCGAGGACGGACTACGGCGGGATCTCCGCCACGACATCAACACTCGACGCCGAGAACATGAGGAAGACGAGCGCCGCCAGCTGGAAGATGAGCATGAGTGCTTCAGCCTCCACCACGAGCGATTTATCGCCGTAGTCGGAGTCGGAGCCCTCACCTAGATGAAGGAGTACTGGCGTTCACCCACGAGCTACCAGCAAGTCGACGCCGTCTGCTTCAAGCAACTGGAGAGAGAAGTACGATGGGAAGACCAACCCGGAATCCTGGCTCATAGTTCTACACCTTGGGCAATCCGTGTGGCACGGAGTGATCACAAGGCCATGGCAACTACTCCCAGTTGCCTTGGCTAACTACGGCGAGGACATGGCTGACAGCTTCGGGCTTCGATTGGCCTCCTAGGAGAATCCATGAATGGTTTACGTTGCAAATTTACAAGAACCTATGAGAGGCCACTTTCGAGTACGATTATATCAGTGCCACCAGAGGCAAGGAATGAAGTCCCTCCGCGACTCATCAACGGTCTCCAAGAAGAGAAACTCAATACCCAAGATCAAGGATGAGGTCGTCATCACCGCCTTTCTCAAGGGAGTCAAGGACACCCCATTCATCGCTAAGTTCACTCGAAAGCCTCCAAGTCCTGTCAAAGCTCTATTTGATATGGCAAACAAATACGCCACCTCGGCCGACATCGTTGCTGAGGCCCTGAATGACAAAAAGGAGCCCTGATAGAAGGAGCAGAAGGACACTGACGATGCGGCCCCGACAAAGTCTAGCAATTGCAAGCGCAAGTCGGACACATTGTGTCGCTATTGAGCACAACGACCGTGATCCCGAGGACGGATGAATACTAGAAGGTTATGAATGGTCCATGCCCTTTCCACCCAAAGGGAAAGCACGCGGCTAAAAACTGCTTCATGCTCAAGAAGCTTGCTTCCGAGCAGACATCAACATCTGGCGACAACAAGGACAAGGACAAGCCAGACTCGGGTGTAGCCGATGATTATCAAGATCCCAGGCTGAGCTCAACCACATCGTTTGGAGGCCATCTAACATACGACCAAGCAAAAACAGAAGCTAACAGCCCGAGAGGTCGACTCGGTCTCGTCAGACGCTCCTCAATACCAGCGTTGGTCTCAGACGGCAATCACTTTCGACCGCGCGGATCACCCCAACCGAGTAACTCATCTAGGACATTATCCACTTGTCCTAGATCCGGTCATCAGAAATGTCAAATTGAAGAAGGTTCTAATCGATGGGGGAAAGCGCTCTAAACATCTTGTTTGCCAAGAATGCTTTGATGCAGATAAAAATCCCTCGATCCGAGTTGCGTCCGATACAGCTCCCCTTCCACCGGGTAATCCCGGCCTCTCTTCTACTCCCCTCAGACAGATCACTCTGTCAGTTACTTTTGGCACGCGGGAGAACTTCCACACTAAGAACATCTGCTTCGAGGTTGCCGACTTCGAGACCACGTACCACGCCATACTCGGAAGACCAGCACTAGCCAAATTCATGGCAGTGCCCCATTATACATACATGGTGCTCAAGATGCCTGGAGCAGCAGGAGTACTTTCCTTGTGCAGCGATGTCAAGCAAGTCATTTACCTACGACCCAAGGAGAGTTTTGCGATTAGCCCAGTCTCATGAACGGCAGTCGACGAAGCAACATTCGTCTGGCTGCAACAAACTACAAGCGAGGATGATCAATTTCCGACAAAGAAAGCAGCCAAGTCGGGAATTTCAGCGGATTCAGAGATGAAGAAGACCCCCCTGGACCCTTCCCACGCCACCAAGACTGCGCTTGTCGGGACCGGACTCAACCCCAGATAGGTAGACGCGCTCATCACCTTCCTCCAGTGAGAACAGGGATATTTTTGCTTGGAAGCCTCCGACATGCTGTGTACCCAACGGAGGTGATCGAGCATTCCCTCAACATCAATTCGAATGCCAAACCAGTCAAACAACCACTACGGTGCTTTGCAAAAGACCGCAAAGATGCTATTTGGGAGGAGATAACCAAACTCCTTGTAGCCGAGTTCATCAAGGAAATCTATCACCTAGATTGGCTGGCAAACCCAGTCCTGGTCCGGAAGAAGAACAATAAATGGCGCATGTGCGTCGACTACACCCGACTTAAACAAAGCCGTGTCCCAAGGATCCATTTGGTCTACCAAGATAGATCAGTGGTCGATTCAAGCCGCGGGATACGAAGCCACTACTCAATGTTTCTCGACTGTTACTTGGGTACCATCAAATCAACACCTAAAGGAGGAGGACTGCCTGAAGACTTCTTTTATATGCCATTCGGGCATACTGCTATTCACTATGCCGTTTGATTGAAAAACGCCGTGCAACTATCAACATGCTATTCCAGCTGTGTCTCACATCAACTCGGGCGCATCGTGAGAGGATATGTCATGACATGGTAATCAAGACTAAAGCACAAGGAGGACCTCAGCGCCGCACTTAGAAGAAACTTTTCAATAGCCTTCAAGATTCAAGATGAAGTTGAACCCGAAAAAGTGTGTCTTCAGAGTACCTTCGGGAAAATTACTCAGCTTCATCGTATCACAACGAGGCATTAGAGCAAATCCAAAGAAAATCAATGCTATCATGAACTTGGTACCCCCGACTAGCCGAAGGATGTATAGAAGAATGACCAGTTGCATGGCGGCACTCAACCGATTCGTTTCCTGACTCGGCGAATGGGGCACACCCTTTTTCAAATTACTAAAGAAAGTTGATAATTTTCAATGGACGCCAGAAGCCCAACAAGCCTTCGAAGACTTCAAGAAGTTCCTCACATCACCACCCGTGTTGACATCACTAATGCCCAAGGAACCACTCATTTTATACCTGGCGTCAACCACTCAGTAGTCAGTACGGTGTGGGCGATTGAGCAGCCAGAGCCAAGACACGTACAAAAAGTTCAAAGACCAGTTTACTTTGTCAGCGAAGTCCTAGGCAAATCCAGATGAATATCTCCAAGTCCAGAAGCTGCCTATATGGCTTGCCTCATAACTGTCCGGAAGTTGCTGCACTATTTTCAGTCGCATCAAGTTACAATCATTACATCGTACCCACTCAGGGACATCCTACATAATCACGAGGCCACTGGCAAAATCACTAAATGAGCGCTCGAGTTGATGGCGTTGATATTTGCTTTTCAACCTCAGACAGGAATTCAAGTTGCAACACTTGTCGACTTCGTAGCCGAGTGGACAGAGGTTCAGATGGCTACATCAATAGACAAGCTAGAATACTAGACGATGTACTTCGACGGTTCTCTACGGATCGGCGGAGCAGGGGCTGGTGTCGTCTGACGTCACCACTGGAGAAAACTAAATGTCCTTCAGATTACACTTTCCACCATCCCACAACATTGCCGAGTACGAGGCACTCATCCATGGGCTCCACATCACCATATCACTCGGCATCCGCCAACTGCGGTAGTACACGGGATTCTCAACTCGTGGTGAACCAGGTCATGAAAGCTGAACGTGTCTGGATGACAAACATGGCGGCATACTATTAGGAGTACAGAAGCTAGAAAACAACAGCTCTGACGGCTGGAGATTTACACATGTGCTATGCAATACAATAAAAGCCATAGACGAGCTAGCCAGTATGGGGATTCAATCGAGAAGTGGTCCCGACTGGGATTTTTGTCGGAGCACTTATGACCGTCAGTCAAAAAGAAGCTAGCTCAAGCAGTCGAGGGCTGAACCTACCCGCAACAAATGACGTACTAATTCATTCTCAAGATTGGCAGACTCCAATCATCAGGTTCCTCCTAGAAGATGAACTCCCAGAAGATCGCAATGAAGCCAAGCGGATCAAACTTCGAAGCAAATGTTTCCTTGTAGTCGGAGAAGATCTCTATCGTCGAAGCGGCATCCGGATCCTCATGCTTCTACGTCACCCGAGGAGGGCAAGCAGATCCTACAATTGATCCACTTGGGCATCTATGGCAACCATGCTACATGAAGGGCATTAGTCGGAAAGGCTTACAGATAAGATTTTTCTGCATTGCAGTTACAGACGCTAAAGACATAGTTAGTGTCTGTAACCGCAGTCGGCCAGAAGAAACTTTGTCTGTTAGCCTTTCTGACTAACGCC
>RYFJ01004027.1:0-96285 GCA_003991445.1 Oryza meyeriana var. granulata
AGAGAGATATGGAAAGGCAGTTCTAGCCTTGGTAGACTATCATCTCTTTGTTGGCTCTAGAGGATTTCTTGGCAAAATTCTTATTGATTCCGATGATATTATATAACTATATTTGACTGATGAACTCTGAGTATTTGGCTTCAGAATCGTTAGGCTTGGTAGAGGATCAGAAATTAATTGGCATAGTGCGCTGAGGTCTATAGAACAAAAAGGTGATGAATTAAGTCGTTTGCGAGAGAGATCTTGTATGGAAATGTGATTTTTGCCGACGGTCCAGAGATAGTAAGTTTGGGAAGTGGTCACTAATGGAAGGCCCTATTGGGTTAATCGTTGTGTGCCTGGGCAAATGGGCCTACTATTAGAAGATCTTGGGGGGGATGGATTTGCTAAGCGCTTAAATGGAAATATCTCAACAGTACGATCCGAGCGTTTGGATCAACTCCTGAATCGGCTGGATGCAGCCGATTTCTAAACAGTTCAAAAAGCCGATGTTTTTGCTCGCTAAAGATAGCCGAATCAATGATATCGCCTTCAGAATCAAATAAAATAAAAATACTAATCAAGCAAGATGATAAGATGAATAAGCGACAGCCCGACAGATTATATTACAGCAAAAGATGATCGGCATGTTCTGGAGCACATCAACGGCGTCAATGTTAAGTTTTACAAGATTTTTGAATTGTTTCAATGGCACGTAGGCCGATCTGGTCCAATTTCATTTATGGCACGGATATCCGTCTTCATCGGAGCTTGGAATGGTCTTTATGATTTGCGCTGATGGAATGACTTGACGCACTGCTGCTGCAACTCTGGCTTCTTATGTTCTTTGTATGGCGTGTGTAGGCCGATGAGCTGGGATCGGTGTTGTGATATCCTTAGCGGGGATTTTTTTTGAGTTATGCCATCACCCCCCCCCCCCCCCCCACCCTTTGTTGCTCTTTTTTTCTTTTTTCTTTTTTTTCTCTTTGTTTCTTTTCCCCTTGTTTTGTTTCCCTCTGTTTTGTTGGGTTTGGCTTTGTTTCTTTTCTCAGGAGTTCTCTTTCTGGTTTTGGTGTGTTGGGTGGGCATTTGTTCTTTGGTGGCCTCGTTGGTTTGTTAGGTTGGCTTTCCTGTCTCTTTCTTTGTGGTTTGTCGTTTTTCGCCTGTGTTCGTTTCGTGTCTTGGGTTGTTGTTTCTTGGCGTTGCGCCCCCGCCCGCCCTTTGTGGGTTGGCTTGGTGTGTCTTGTTCGCTCCCGGGGTGGTTTTGTGTTGTTTTTTTTTGCCGGGTTTCCGCTTTGTCGATTTTTGTTCCTGTTTGTCTTGTGGTGTTGCGGCGGCGGATGATGCGCTTCGTTCCTCTTCTTCAGCTTGGTCTACGTGTTTGGGTTTTCCGTTTCTTGGAGGGCAGCTACTCATGTATCAAGGTTTATTCCTTTTCCGTTTGGAAGCTGATAGCCGATTTCGGTTTTCTGTTGTTTGGATGTCTGGTGGATCATCTTCTGTTGTGTTGTACGATTCAGTTCTATACGCTGCTGGGTGAGCTTCGACAGTTGGAATTTGGTTTGGGATTTCACGGTATTGCTGAGGGTAGAGTGCGTTCGACGAGTCTTTTCTCGGGCTAGTGATGCTCAATCTCTTTACAGAATCGTTGCCCTCGATCGGCCCGAATCCTCCACCAATGCGTCGATCGGGTTTCCAGAGACGATTGAGTATTTTCAGGTTTCGCACGCATCCGGTGTTCGACGTTGGAAATTGGAGTGGCTTGGTGTTGCAACTGGTGGCTGTCCTTCATTTGGCGTGCCAGAGTTGCTTGCTTTGATGTGTAGGAAAAACAGATCTTGCTAGGACTTTGCAGTTGCCATCTGTATTATAAGGGATCAGTTGTCGAGTATGTGATAAATGAAGTATGTGTGGAAGATATTTACTGAGGCATTGGGAATGTGGGGCAGCTTGAGAGTATTCATCGTGGTTCATTAGATGGTTGGATTAGGTTGTTCTTTCTGAGTTGCCGATGTCTGGCGCTGAAGTAGGTTGTGTTTTTGAGTTCAATCTCATGTATTCATTTGGTCTTCAGGTCTGATTGTGATTGGAAGTGGTGCTGAGAAGTCATACGGCTTCAATGCCATTGCAGGGGATGTCAGCAGAAGGTTGAGGTTCGGTTTTTCGAGCCGATGACTCAGGCGAATAAGATCGATAATGTGGAAGATGGAATAGATGATAATTCAAGATTTAGCACGATCTGCGGGATGAAGTGGTTTCGATGTTGTTTTTGAGTAGATTGAGGTTCACATGACTCATTACGTTTTGTCATCTGTTCAGCTTTTTGATTTTCTTTGCGGTTCTTCTGTGTAGGGCGTAGATGTCCTAGGCTTCTTGCGTTTTGGTCCTGTCCGGTTCCTGTGGCGCCCGAAGAAGTGCGATGGATGGGGGATGCAGCATGCTTCTAGTGTGGGTGGTGCCGATGTTGGGTGTTGGTGAATATCACGGTGTCCGGCCAGGTGGCATGTTGGTGTGGCGTGTGACATGCACAGCCTGCAGATTGGATTGTAGAGAGTGATCGGTAATATTAAATGATGGATGGAATTTACTCGTCCTTCAAGATTCGAGTAGTTTGGAGTTGAGCGCGAGAACAGTATTTGATATGTCCATGATGTTGGAAAAAGGTGTTTCGTCGATCTGACCACCTTATCGGGAAAGATTTGTATTGAGTGAATCTCCTACATCGGTGGGCAGTCTGGCCCGAGAGATAGGATTTGTTAGCGATCCGCAGCGATCGTACTCCAGACCGCTATTTTCTTTCGCTGCTGGTGGCCTGGAATTTGTCAGTGTAAGAACAAGCCGATGGGGGTTACCGAGGCCAGCTGGCGGCGAGGCTAACTTGTTGGGTAGTAGATCAATGATGGTCTGTGATCGCCTTGGAGAGAGCAGTTGGTAGAAGACGGGGAGTAGTGGACGATAGAATAGGTATTTCGATCATCATTGGCGAGGACGTAGTGATTGGAAGGTGATGGCAAGTCTTCAGAATGATGATGCATCTATCATTAGTGCGATACGGCACATGGTGTGGCATCCTATGTGAAGCCTATAATAAAGGCCTTTGAACCATTGGCCGAGTTCGACGGGAGGTATTACCGCCAGGAAGAGTCCGAGTGTTTTTGCTTTGCTTCGCCCATGTTAGAGAGTGCATCCGATAGGTATGGGTGCTTCTTGTTCTTCCATGTTGCATCGGTCGTTCTGGAAAGTTAGGATAAGTGAGGAGGTATCGGGAATTGCCTTTTTGGTTATGTTGTTCTACTTTGGCTCATAATTTACTGCTTACAACCACCAAGGACTCTTTTCCCGATATGACCTTAATTTCTTGGCCGGCTGATAGCTTGACTGCCCCTTTTTGTTTTTGTTCTTTTTTTTTGTCATGCTAATGTTTGATAGTGTGATATTCGCTCATGGAATTGATATTGCTCTTTTGTGGTTTGGCCTTTGTTTTTCCGTAATGGACTATTCTTGGTTTGCTCGATCGGTGTGTTGTGTTGGGTTTTTTTTTTTTTTTTTTTGTGGTTTTTTGTGGGTGTGTCCAAACATTCTGACAAACATTTACATATTGGTGGTTCTTTTTTGGTTCTTTTTTTTTGTGTTACCTAAGGGTTGCTACCGCCCTAAATAACAAACTTGTTCTGAACCACTGAATTCAGGAAAGCGTACGGGGTGTTTCACGATCATCGACTGGTCCGGTCCTTTGTTATGGATTGATATGTACTGGACCAACTCCGTTTCGTTGATTGTTCTTTTGCTTTGTAATAGCCTGAATGAGTAGGCTTATTGGAGATTCTAAGGGGATTGATGTAACTCGTTGTGTTGAGCATTAGTGATGCTATAGTTACATATATCAAGTTGGGGTCCTTGTATTTTGGCTTTTCTTGTTCCAATATAGGTTTGTGTCTGTTGAGTGGCTATTCTGACCAGTTAAGTTCGAGGCTTGTTAACGCCAAATTTGATTTTTGGTCACGACTATCATGTTTCGGTTTAGGAAAGAAGCCATGGTCAGCCAGTGGTAGCGTCATTCTGTAGGACCAAACCTGGAAGGAATCGTGAGACGTTCTTATCGTGTAGGGCATGGATTTTTACTTATTCTTTTTAGATATTGCTTTATCTTAGGTAATCCTGATCTTCGTGTCTCGATTCAGTTCCTGTTAGTTTCCTTTTTCTAGGGTAGGAAAGTCCGGTATCCGTGTTCTTCTTATGTATTAGGACTTCTTGTAACTCGGTGGTATAGTATTCCGTATGCCCGGACTCTTGTAGTTATCTATCTTCAATCGATCATATAAACTTCGGCGATCGCTACCTCTTTACCAACGGGTTCAGGCTTCTCGAGGCGTTTGGCTGCATCGGTGTTAGGTCCGACTCCTGCGAGAGGGGAAGCTCTCGTTACTTTGCTTTTGTTGGTTTTTTTTTTTTACTTGTTTTCCGACTACCAATCGCATCTAGGAGCGTGTCTCGGTTTGTAGTGTACGATATTCTAGTTCGGTTCTTATGTTGGTAGTTTTCGGCTGTACCTTCGGTAGTAGGTTTCTGGATCTTCATCGGCTTGCAGTAGTGCGGTGCCGTTCTCAATAGCCTTGAGGTATATTCACATCACGCCCGTGCATAGTTTTATCAGTTTATGGTTGGGTAGTTTTATTTCATCAGTTGTGTGTCTGCCATCGGTTGGGTCTCGATCTCTATCTAACTGCTTGCGATAAATTATTCCTGTTAGGTTCTGATAGCCATTTGTGCAGCGTCTTATCGAATGTATAGCCCGGTAAGTTATTTCCATCCAGTTGCATAGGTCTATCGGTTCGTTGAGGTTCCCTTTACTATTATTCGATCTGTGCTGCGCATCAGTTAGGTTTGAACTACTAGATCGATAATAATAATTTATCCTTGTCGTGGCTTGTCGGTGTATATGGCGGCGTTCTATCGGAGTGCTTAGCCGATAGGTTATCTTTTTATAAAGCCGACTGTATTATCCATACTGTTTTTGGTCATCTATATTATCATCGTTTTCTAGTCCCCCCCCCCCACCCGATGCATATGTGTTTCCTCGGCAGTCGGCTGGCTTACTATTTGCTTATCTATTGATAATCGGCTCCTAGCCGATGCAATCATGTTATACTGACATCTTTGTCTATTTGCTCATAGCACTATCGGTTTTCCTAGCCGATACACAGGTGCCATCGGCTATCGGCTACGAGGAGTCTATATCAGCCCGTATCGGCCGATAGCCGATTGTGCAATTGCTGCGATCGGGCACGAGGACCAACAAGGACCCCGGACGCGAGCACGAGACCCGGGCGCGAGTACAAGGCAGAGGCCCGGGCACGAGCCATAGCGGCATCGGCTGGAAGGAATCCGTATCGGCTTGCTGGCCGATTGGATCAGTAATCTAATTTCTTCATCTCCTTGTCAATTGCTGGTCAAATTGACTGGCACGCCCGCGAACTCAAATATTTTAGGACGTGCATCTGGAGCTAGTCGGAGATCTCCCAGGCCTTCGCGTGTCACCGTAGACGCCCGACTTTTTTTCCAGATGCGTTTTCAGCAAGCTTTTTTGGCACACTCCGATTTGCGTGTTTTTTTCGGCGTCAAGCACGCTTTTGGCACGCCCGGTGGGACATTTCAGACTTCAGCATGGCTGGAAAAGAGTGTCAGTACTAGATAATATATCCAGTCACAATGGAAGACTTGACCGAAGAACAGAGACAACAAGTGGAGCAGAACATTGCTGAATTTCAGAAGCTTTGTCTAGAATCCTTCGGCATGACAGATCAAGGGCCGATTTCAAAAAATTACAGTTTCCTTAAAGCCTGTTCTCATTGATTTTGAATCGAGCCATATATCGCGCTACAAGTTCACAAAAGCCGATCCAAGACATGTTTAATAAAGCGTTCATCATGCGTTGACCGCGTCAATTCTGGGATTATGTGACAACATTATAGAGCTTTGATCAAGAGTTAGGCAGTGAAGCTTGATTCATTTAATACTTTTTGTTCCGGGGGCCAACAAGATGGGATTATTTGCCTCAGGAATAATTCAAACTGCGTACTATGGGGGGGCATCCATTCTAACAGAGTTATCCAGTAAGCTGTTCCTGATTACAACTATCCGAGGGAATCTTTATTAGAATAGAATCGGGTTGTCTATCACTCCACCTCTGCGTTATTACGGTGAAATATCAAGAGAAGAAGATTGACAGCAAGAATCACAGAGGATGAGAGATACATATTCGGTTGTTATAAGACCAAAGGAAAATCATTTATGTATTTGCGGGCGCTTCATTCCTCTACCTGAGATTGGTTTTGATAGAGGTTCCGTTGCCTAGCCGATACAGAGTACCAGACTTCTCCAAATTCTCAGGGCAAGATGATGTATTTACATTTGTGGAACATGTCACTTGCGATTCTTGTGTGCTCAATGTGTTGTGTAGAAGGCATCGGCTGTAGAAGCTTTGAGAGTTAGACTCTTCCCCGTTATTCATTTCTCGAATCGCCTTTACATGGTTTTCTTCTGTCATTTGCCACTAATCAGTTCGAGGTTTGGTGCGATCTGGAAAAGCAATTTCCGGACAGTATTTCTTTATGGGGAGTCAGGAGATGAGAGTTTGATAGACTTAACATCGGATAAGTTTTTTTGTTACTATTAGAAGCCGGAGGAATCAGTCGCAGATATATCTCAGCGGTTTCGTGATGTTTAGATTGAAGCCGATGTTATATGCGTTTAAGTCTGGATGATGCACAGCTGGCCGAATTAGCATTTCCAGTTTTAGGTTTGTTGGCTCCGATCAGGGAAGATTTTTGCATTAGCAGACTTTGAGAGCTAGCTATCAACCTTATTACGTGTTTTGTGAAGGTATCTTGTGCATGAAAGAGTCCGATGTGCAGGAGGCCAGGAAGGAATATTGAGGCCCAATACACGAAGTAAGAATTTCGAATTGGTATAACAAACTCCGAGAAGATTGGGGGGGCATGTGTTATAGTTCTAAAAATTTGGCACGATTCATATCCATGTTCGGTTAGGAAAGAAGCCATGTCAGGCCAAATGGAAGCTCATCTGGAAGAGACCAATGTACCTGGAAGGAATCGTGAAAACCTTTGACGTTATTGGCAGTGATTTATCTATCTATTAGATAGCTTTATCTTTTAGGAAAGCCTGATCTCGTTTCCGATCAGGTCTGTTCAGTTTTCCTTTTTCTAGTTAGGAAGTCCCTGTACCGTGTCTATAAGGACTGTCTTGTAACTCGGGTATATATATCGTATGCCTGGGACCTTGTAATCTATCCAATCGATCAATACAACTTCGCGCATCGCGACCCTTTTGTACCTGGTAACGGTTCTTGCTTCTTCTGGAGCGGGGCTGCATCGTGTTAGTGTCGAATCTCCTGCGAGAGGTAAGTTCTCGTTACCCCGGACTACCAATCGACTAGTGACTTTCTCGGTTAGGTCCGATATTCTAGTCGGTCTAATGGTAGTCGGCGGCTTACCACGGTGGTATCGGATCTGTCTACGCTGCATCGGTTCGGTCCGACCTCATAGGCTGGTCAGGTATATCACATCACGCGTGCATAGTTTTTATCAGTTTATCGGGGGGGTAGTTTATCATCAGTTTGTGCTGCATCGGTTGGGTCCGACCTACTAACTGCTAGCGATAAATTATTCCTGTTAGGCTGATAGCCTTTGTGGCAAGCGTTATCTTATCGGAATGTATAGCCGTAAGTTTATTTTTCATCACAGTTGCATTAGGTCTATCGGTTCGTTTGAGCGTTCGGGCTTTACTATTATCCGATCTGTGCGCTGCATCAGTTTAGGTTTGAACTACTAGATCGATAAGGAGATAGATTTATCCTTGTCGGGCTGATCGGTGTTATGCGACGTTATGTTTTTTGTCGGAGTGCTTAGCCGATAGGTTATCTTTTTTATAAAGCCGACTGTATTATCCATACTGTTTTGGTCATCTATATTATCATCGGTTTTCTAGCCGATGCATATGTGTTTCCTCGGCAAGTCGGCTGGCTTACTATTTTGCTTATCTATTGATAATCGGCTCCTAGCCGATGCACATGTTATATTTCTGACATCTTGGTCTATTTGCTCATAAGCACTATCGGTTTCCTAGCGATACACAGGTTGCCATCGGCTATTCGCTACGAGAGTCTATATTAGCCCGTATCGGCCGGATAGCCGATTGTGCAATGCTGCCGATCCGCACGAGGACCAACAAGGACCCGGACGCGAAGCACGAGACCCGGGCGCGAGTACAGGCGAGGCCCGGGCACGAGCATAGCGCATCGGCTGGAAGGAATCCGTATCGGATTGCTGGCCGATTGGTATCAGTAATCTAATTTCTTCATCTCCTTGTCAATTGCTGGGTCAAATTGACTGGCACGCCCGCGAACCTCAAATATTTTAGGACCTGCACTGGAGCTAAGCAGTATCTTCTCAGGGCCTTTTCGCGTGTTCTCATACCAGACGCCGAACCAGATCGTCCGAGCAAGCTTTTGGCACACCCCGGTTTTCGGCGGCGTCAACAGAGGGCCGATGCAAGCAGAGGTTCGTTCCTCTCCATCTCGGCCAGCGAGAGATTGATCAGTGGCCGATGTCTGTTCCTTTTAGTCCATTTTCTTGGCGCTGATACTCTGGGGCTGTTATACCAGTTCCTTTGTTTTCCCACCCTGGAAGCTTGCTGGGCCTATGACCTTTTTGAAACCTGTTTCTTTTTCCAATTGCTGACTAACATGGCGGAGTTCTTGAAGGGATGTGTTGAGTTTCGGCGTTGATGAAAATCTGTAGGATCTTCACTACCCATGGGACCATGGCGTAGAAGAAGTTCGGATAATTTGTTTTTTTTTTTTCGGCCGCCGGATTAAAATCTGGTCTTTAAGGTCTACAGTGAACAAAACACGAAGAATAGATGAAGATGGCGCAGATTCAATCTAAGTTACAAGCAGAGAGAGCGATCAGACAAGAAGATTACTCTGGGACGGCAACCGCTGAAGCCATCGCAGAAGAAGAAGATGATTGAGAATCGGAGGTTGAAGAGAAGACCCTGGCGGTTTGCCTAGGTTTGCCGGAGTTCGTCTGAGGTCTTGGAGGAAGTGGAAAGAATAGTGACTCTGGTATTTGATGTGAAAGCGTAAAGAAAGGAGGCTAGGAAGGCGAAGCGGTTTATAGAGGTATGATGACCGGGGGGGAATCAAGGCCGTTGGCACTGTTTCAAACATTTAAGGAAAGTGGGCTACCTTGGGTTGTCTCGGTGAGAAAGGAATCTAAAGCCCAAACAGAAGAATTTCGAAGTTTGATGACAAACTCCGAAATTGGGGGGCATGTGTTAATGCCAAAATTTGGTGCGGTTCTTTATTAAATTTGGTTAAGCAAATATTACAGTCAATTAACGGGGTTTAGTCCAGAAGAAACCGAGTTTGGGAAAGGATCGTGAAGACCATAGGAAGGCAGTTAAATATTTTATCTGTAATTAGGCAGAGATAATATTTTTTAGGAAACTTGATCTCGTGTCCGATCAGGGCTTGTTAATTTTCCTTTTATAGTTAGGAAATTTCTGTTTCGTATCCGATCAGGACAGTATCAACTCGGGGTATAAATACGTGTGCCCGGGGACCATGTAATATCATCAAAAACATCAATACAAACTTCGGCGCATCGCCACCCTATTCAACGGGTTCTTGCTTCTCGAGCCGGGTTACATCGGTTAAGTTCGACCTCCTGCGAGAGGGTAAGTCTCGTTACCCCAACTACCATATCGGCTAGGACTTCCTCGGTTAGGTCTGATATTCTAGTCGGCCTATGGTAGTCGGCTTACCACGATATATCCGTTCTATCTATGGCTGCATCAGTTAGGTTTGATTTTATAGGCCGAGTAGATATATCACATCACGTGTGCATAGATTTATCGGCTTACTGGATGTAACTTATCATCAGTTTGTGTTGCATCGGTTAGATCTGATCTACTAAACTGCGTGATAAGTTATTCCTGCTAGGTTGATCGGTTTTATGCAAGCGTTTTATCGGGATGTATAGCCGATAAGTTATCATATATCGCATCACGATTGCATCAGATCTATCGGCTCATCGAGATTCTTTTATCGTTATCAATCTGTGCTGCATCAATTATGTTTGAACTACTAGATTGATAATGATAGATTTATCCTAATTAAGCCGATGGGTGTCCATGCAATGTTCTATCGGAGTGCCTAGCCGATAGGTTATCTTTTATTAGTTAAAGTCGATTGCATTGTTCGACACGTTTTTGGCACGCTACACCGTCATCGGCTTTCCAGCTGATACACGTTATATCAGTAATCGACTAATTTATTTATTTATATTGTTATTGGTTTTTTAGCCACATGGTTTATTTATTTTATCTATATATGCCATCATAGGCTTCCAGTCGATGTATAAATGCTCTAGTCCATATCAGCAATCGGTCGATGAGACGAGTCTAATTCGGCTTTCAGCCGATTGGCTCATTGATCTAATATTTTCTATATCCTTGTCAATTATATGGTCAAATTGACTGGCACGTTTACGAACCTCAAGATTTAGGACCTGCATTGGAGTTAAGCAAATCTCTCAGGCCTTCGCGTGTCTTTAAGGCGCCGAACCATATCATCGGCTCGTTCCTGACGCTGCCAGTGATTTTTGGCGTCAACACAGGGACATGGATCAATTGGTTAAACAACAACACCTTAGGCGCTGCCGCGTACTTAGCCGTAGAGAACAATGCGTTGAGAAGGGAGTTAGTTACTTTGAATTTCTTGGGCGGTATGCATGACCGGGATGGCATCCAGGTAAGACGACGACTGCGACGATGACACGCCGGTGTCAGCAACGGCGACAGGTACAGCGGCCGGCGGCATGTCGCCAATATGTGAAGGTGAAATCGGCGACAATGCTCGCTGGCCAGAGCACGGCGATGGCCTAATAAACAGGTCTTTTTATCTCTTTCCCCGCAAGGATGGACCACGGAGATGCCGCTTTGATGCTGACGCCCAGTTCAGTCTTAGCTCGTATCCGATCCAAAAGCAAGCTCCCCAATTCCCCATCCTATTTTGGAATGCTTGTCAGGCGTTGGCCGGGGTCCTGCCTTGCGCAACATCGAGCCTCTTGAGACGACACGGGGATCGTCAGCGCCTCGACGAGCCAGAGGGGCTCGCGGCAAACGATCCGGCGGAACCAACCCTGCACCGCCGACGCTGACCTGCCCGACGAAGTCCGATTCAGGGATTGATTTGCATAAAGCTGGATCGGTTATCATCGGTAGCAATCCAATATATGGTCTCAAATGCATGAATTTTATGAAAAATTAATTTTATCCCTTAAATAAATGTTTTCTCATTTTTCATGTTATCTTGATAGCCATACAAAATGTAATTTTTTTTGACAAGATATATAAATATGCGATACAACAATTCACAAACATTTAAGTTTAAATTTAACACGTACAACTTAAGAAAAAAAACAAATAAATTATAAATAGTTGTGTGTATTAACAAACGTATGTGGTCTCTCTATAGCTATAACACCGTGTACATATTTTTAGTATTTTGACATTACGGGTGTTATATTTATAGTATTTAAATGTTACGGGTCACAACGTTACCTCGTGTGGTAGCTATCACGTTGCACTCGCTTCATCCGATCCTAAAAATTGCTTCACCCTACATAACAAAAGCAAATCATACATGGAAAATTATGAAAAAAAACATTAAACGTGATCTAATAACAGAAAGCTCCTTGGATTACTGGAGAAGGCACTCAATTAGCGCATACTTAATTAAGTATTAACTATTAGGAAACTTGAAAAATTAGATTTGTTTAAATTTTTTTAAGAAACTTTTATATATAAAGTTTTATTATTAAAATTTACACCGTTTGAGCAGTTTTGAAAAGTATGTCGTAATAATTAGTAGGCAATAGCTGAAAAGAACCGGCCTAACGTCAAAGAATATCTTTACAGTTTAGAAATCCCTATACACCCTTAAAACTGGTAATACAAATCAATCAAATCCCACCAATATATTAGGGAGTTAATAACCAAGAGAAAACGCAAAAACAAAATCTAATTTCTACCCAACAAAGGTAAATAAAATACGGAGTAGGACAAAGTTCTAGCATAAGTTGTAACTCCATCGCAATGGCATTCATTTTCCAAATTGGCTGATCATTAGTAAAAAAAAAACCAAAAACCGTACAACGCCTCACTTACATCAATAAAAAATCGATCTAGAGCTACATAGTTAATTAATCAGCATAAGGCACGATATTTCCAACCGCCCTAATTTGGCAAAACGCTATATCAAGAAGCAAAATAGCATATCTCCTTTACAGTGACAGAGAATGAACAGCAGACCATATGGATAAGCTCAAGCCTGCCACTGGCAATTGCAGCGAGAGAACTTGTGTCTTACAATGCCCGCGTCTGCCTGTGGTGACTCGGCGATATACGACGCAGACAACTAGTGATGTTGCTATGTCCTATTTAGATCGGTTTAAGTATGGTGCTATAGTAAACTGTGTCCGATCGGTTTCGGTTATGGGTGATCGTGGGCCATGCCGTGTTTGATCTAGCGTCTCAGCCCATGGGCTGGCCTGGCACGGCATGGCAGCCACCAGGCTGGCACGGGCAGGGCTTAAGCACGGACACGGTCCAGTCGGTTCATCATTTTTTCATAAAATTTTTTATTTTTTTCTCTATTTTTTCTCTTTTTTCTAATTTTTTCCACTATTTTTTCTATTTTGTCCTATTTTCCTAATTTTTCCTAATATTTTTCCTTTAGTTTTTTAGTTTTTGTTTTTTTTATTTTTTTCGTCTCACATTTTTAAATTTTATGGGCCAAACATGCTAATGGCCCGACAGCCGACCCACGTGTTGATTCGGGCCCGTACCGATACGGCACGGCCCATCATCTTTATGGACTGTGTCTAGACCGAGACCTCGGTACATAGACTAACACGATACGACCCGCTACAGGAGCTATATCTTAATAGACAAAATATGTCGTAACGGACCGTATCGGACCGTACTAGCCTGTTTGGCCCGTTTGGCCACCAATAAGACGGACACGCTCTCCTGGTGCTGGTGCGACGACGGACACCCGCGATCTAAATCAGACGCGTGCGCTCGGCCCACATATGCAGGCAGACTATTGATTATCGAACGGCTGGGTGGACGGGATCTCGGGCCGATGGACTAAATTTGGCGCGGGCGTGCGCGCGTACAGATAGGACCAAAGGAGTCCGGACTCTCGTACGAAACCTGAAAGAAGTTTGACGGACGAAAGAAGCTAAGGATAGGAAGTGACGGACAAAATTCCGACGCGCTTGTTTTCCAAATTTTTTTTATTTTTATATTTATTTAATAAAATATTTACCAAACTATATTTTGATTTTAAAAATTTATAGAAATATACTCCCACCGCCCTCTGAGAGGGCGATTTGATGATGTGGCTGACGGCCGTTGGCCGGGTGGCCCATGGCTGTCAGCCATTTGCAGGCGGCCCCCCCGGCCGCCCAAAAACCGCCCTCTGAGAGTGCGGCAAGGGGTTGCCTGTAAAAATCCGGCCGGGGGGCCGACCGTTTTACAGGCGGCCCCCTTGCTGCCCTCTCAGAGGGCGGTTTTTCGGAGGCCGGGGGGGCCGCCTACAAATGGCCGGCTGTCGGCGAAACGGGACTGGGGGCCCCCAGAGTCGCAGGGACGCGTGGGTCTTCGGCCACGTCAGTTCCCCGAGGTCACAATCTGCACAAGTGGCGACCGGCTCTCCTGACTAAGTGCCCGAGGCACCAAAGCTGCTCGGGCCCCGGGGCCGGGAACGCCTTCCCCGGGACCGGGGGCGCACCCCCAGTGCGCCTTCCTCTGGCCCGCGGTCCGGCGACATCGCCCGAGACCCGGGCACGGCAGCCTCGGCCCCGGGCCCGGGCGCCGAGTTCCCCGGTCCCGGGTCCCCGCTCTCGGTCCCGGGTGCCGACCGCCTTGGCTCCCGGGTGCCGACCGCCTCGGATCCGGCCCCGGGCGCCAAGTCCCCCGGTCCCGGGTCCCCGCTCTCGGTCCTGGGTGCAGACCGCCTTGGCTCCCGGGTGCCGACCGCCTCGGATCCGGCCCCGGGCGCCAAGCCCCCCGGTCCCGGGTCCCCGGTGTCGGTCCCAAGTGCCGGCGCGGAGCACTCCACGCCGGGCACGAGGTTGACTTGAGCGCACCACTCCCCAACTACCTACATTAATGACGAGGCGACAGGCCTGTCGACTCTGTCGCCTGCTCTGCACGCGTGGGCGCCTCGTCATGGCTCCCCGTGGACACCTACTATGCAGTCAGAAGCCTTTTTGACTACGGAGGCTCTTTTCACTGTGCAACCGCTGTTCACAGTCAGAGCCTTTTGACTTGGAGGCGTACGCCCTCACGTCTCCACGCTCCAGCCGTCCTCCGCAGCCGACCTACCCGGCGTGGACGCAGCAGACGGCAACAGGCAGAGACGTGCGACAAGACTTTGACAAGACAAATCATACCTAGCTCTCCCATGCACTGGCACTGTGGACTCCCCTGATTTTATAAAGGAGGACCCAAGCCACCGCGAGGGGGAGGAGACCGAACTGGACAGAGCTTTCCCCGTCTTCTGCTTCCCAAGCTCATTCTCTAGCCACTGTTCCTCTTCTCCGGCTCCGGCCGTGAGCTAGCTTTACCTTGTAACTACCATATTACATTCATCCACCACAGATAGCATACACACAGGAGTAGGGTATTACGCTTCCGAGCGGCCCGAACCTGTATAAATCCTCGTGTCTCCTCTGAGTGTGCTGTTCATCGTCTTCTTCGCGTATCTTTCTGCTACACCTGAAGCCGGCTTCGCCTGAGAACTACTCCCCTGGCCGAATCTCAAAGGGGGGTCTCCCGACTTCCCGCCGTCGAGGTTTCATCCTCCGACAGCTGGCGCGCCAGGTAGGGGGAGTTTCCTTTTCAGGTGGTACGCCGGCGCCTCCAACACCAACGCACTCCATGGAGGAAGGCCATCGTCCGCGGGACTCCAACAATGGCCACGGCGACCTCCACGATTGGTTGGACCGGACGCAGGTTCAGGAGGACGCCCGGGTCACGATCGAGCGGCAGCGCGAGCGGCGCGCGAACGATGCCGCAAGTCCTGGGGCCCCCGACCAGGGTCCTGAAGAAGATGGCAAGCTTTCACGTTCCGCGCTGCGGCGGAACAGGAGGAAGCGCCAGAAGGCCAAGGCGGCAGCCGAGAGCTACGCCATGGCGACTACGGGCAGCTCCCGGAGCTATGATGCCCGCGGAGGCGATGGTCGCAGCATGCGGCGAAAGGCCGCACGCGCGCCGCCACCGCCGGCAACAGCCCAGAAGTGGTGCCCTCTCCACCAGACGGACTGGCACGACATCACGGAGTGCCACGCCATCCAGCGCTCACCCGAGCGTACCGAGCCGGCCATAGTTGGGGGGTGGTGCGCCTACCACGACACGGACCGGCACGACATCACGGAGTGCCGCGCCGTCCAGGGGATGGCCGAGCGTCTCAAGCCGGCCGCAGCCCGTGGGTGGTGCGCCTTCCACGACACGGACCGGCATGACATCACGAAGTGTCGTGCCGTCCAGCGCTTGGCCGAGCGCCTCGAGCCGGTCGAAGCCCGGAGGTGGTGCGCCGTCCACGAGACGGATTCGCATGACCTCCTGGAATGCCGCGCCGTCCAAAAGCTGGCCGAGCGCGTCAAGAAGCTCCGGCAGGAGCCGTAGCGGGCCCGAGCCCGACCGAAGCGGTTCGGATGATCCGAACCCTTGGCGGACGGTCCGAGTCCTGCTCCCGAGCCGGACGACTTCGACGGGGCACGAGTACCCGGACAGTACCGCCTCGGCAAGGGCGGACCAGGGGAACTCGTCCTAATACGGTACATATCCTTACCCGGCACTTGTCAATCAGCTTTTCAGTTAGGAACCCTTGCCTGCCCCGGTCGGAGCCTCGGCTCCCGGGCACGTACTTTCGCCCCGGTCAGAGCTCGGCTCCCGGGCGCGTACTTGCGTACTTAGCCCGGTGGGAGCTTAGCTCCCGGGCGCGTATTTCGCCCCGGTCAGAGCTCGGCTCCCGGGCGCGTACTTGCGTACTTAGCCCGGTGGGAGCTTAGCTCCCGGGCACATGCTCGCCCCGGTGGGAGCCTCGGCTCCCGGGCACGTACTTCGCCCCGGTCAGAGCTCGGCTCCCGGGCGCGTACTTGCGTACTTAGCCCGGTGGGAGCTTAGCTCCCGGGCACATGCTCGCCCCGGTCGGAGCTCGGCTCCCGGGCGCGTACTCGCCCGGTCAGAGCTCGGCTCCCGGGCGCGTACTCGCGTACTTAGCCCGGTGGGAGCTTAGCTCCCGGGCACATGCTCGCCCCGGTCGGAGCTCGCCTCCCGGGCGCGTACTTCGCCCCGGTCAGAGCTCGGCTCCCGGGCGCGTACTTGCGTACTTAGCCCGGTGGGAGTTTCGCTCCCGGGCACATGCTCGCCCCGGTTGGAGCCCTTGGCTCCTGGGCGCCCAGGTACATAGGGAACGGCTGCTCGGACTCCAGCGGATTAGGTGGCAAGTCCGGGCGGTTCGTCCCGACCCAGTCCGGGGCCTCCGGGTCCCGGTGTGATAGTCCGGACCACGCCGCCCTGTCGAGCGCGAGTCCGGGCAGGCCGCTCCCGGTTGAGGACCTCCTCCCGGTGTCGAGAGCTCGCACCCTCGAAAGGGAAGCTGAGCCAAAACACTGCCCCTGACAGGCCAGAACTCGAGAGCGTCCCCGCTACCCTCGGTAGCGGGGCTCGTGCCCACTCCTCGCGCCGTGGACTCAGGCCGTGACGCGCGAGTCGATGGTTGGGCGTGCACCAATGATATTCTGCAGGCAGCAAGCACGGCGCTCGTCGTAGAGCACCCCTCGCCCAGGCGAATGCGCGCCTAGGAACAGGGCGCCCGGAATGACCCTCACAGGGCGCGAGTACCCGGACAACATCGCCTCGGCATGGGCGTGTCCGGGGAAGTCGTCCCGACGTGGTCCATGTCCTTGCCCAGGCCTCCGTGCCCAGGCTCATGTCGACCATACACATCAAGTTGTATTTCAGTCCGGGGCCCCTTGGGTCCCGGGCACATATTTGAGCCGAGGCTCGGATTCCCGAATCCGCGCCCCGGGTCCGACACCGAGGAGCCGAACCAGGGCGGCATCGCCAAGGCGAGTGCAAGCCTAGGAACGCGACACCCGGAATAGGGCGCGATAGCCCGGATAGCACCGCTCCGGCGAGAATGCGTCCGGAAGGTCGTCTCACATCCCATATTCAGGCCCGGGCCCCCGGAACCCGGCTTATATCAAACCGTATCCCAGTCCGGGGCCCCCGGGTCCCGGACGTATATCCTTAGCGCTAGCCGGGGCCCCCGGGGCCCGAACACATACCGGACTCGGGCTCGCGAGGGAAGCTAGTCCGAGCTCCATCCCTAGGCATAACAAGTATCTTCGCAAATCCATCTGTATAAACATCCTGTAAGTTGGGTAAACCCGGGCCAGCGCTGGACTTCTCCGGAAACTCAGCGCTAGCCTGGGCCCCATGTATATACACTTTACATAAGCAATGTTTTTAATATCCTCCCCGGTCTCGTTCCTTTCGTCGTTTTCCATGTGTTGCGTTCACAGCATGGGATGGACAAGGGAACGAACCAGGCGCTCTCACAGTTCACTATGTGTAGAGTAGACCTTTCCCCGGCGGTCCTGGGGGACGGTTCATACCACACCAAGCTCGGCGCCCAGGGAGACCTCGTTTCTTCATGGTGTACCGGGCCGAAGCCGTTCTGTCGCCAGAACCCTTCCTCGGCTCTCGGCTACAGCGCTACATCGACAGACATCAACCACGACAATATGCATCTCGACAACCTCGACTTCCTCGAGGAACGAAGGTGGCGCGCTCCGTTCCGCGTCGCTCGTTACCAGCAAGGCCTCAAGCGCTATCTTTGGCGTCAGGTTTGGGCCCGATCACTTCAGGTTTGGGGTTCAAATCTCCGCCGTATCTTCGTACGGGTCGGAATGAAATCTTCCCCCCGTGGGAAGGCCCCTCCCTGGTGATCGGAACTTCCCAACCGGGCTCGGTAAGCCTGGAAGCATCATCACAAATATTATCTGAAAACACATCCTGTAAGTGCCTCTAAACCTCAGCACTGGGCAGGCCCCATGTGTACTCGCCTTCCAGAGTAATATTTTTATTATCGTTTCCGGGCTCGTGCCCTTATCATTTCTCTATGTCGCGATCGTGATGATCTTCCCCCGGGGGCATAATCGGGTCGCGCCCATGCGGTGGCTGGGTGTTGCGCCTAAGCATCTGTTCCCTACCAGCGAGCTACCGTATCCCATCTGCTAAACCCCGGACATCGTCTAAGCCCCGGCTTGCGGTGTCCCGCACTGGTTGGCTTCGGGCTCGGTTTTTTCCGCTGCTAGGGGGCAGATTCCTTATGCGCAATCCTTTCCTCCGCTCAGTCGCGACCGCGAAGAGGCCCCTAGGAGGTGGTAGACGCAACGGCTCGCAGCATGGAGCGGACAAGGGAGCGAGCCAAGTGCTCTCACGATTCATCATGTAGAGCCTGTCGTCGCGACTTCACTGTGCTCCCTAGGCGAACGGGACCCGGGGGCACGGAGGACCCCCGGACCTGGAACACAGAAGGGACCGAGCCACCAGACTCGACCACCCCGCAAGCCCCGCGCCCAGGTGCTCGCGGCCCCTTGTGGCCGGGCTCTCGGGGCAGGCACCTACCCCAAGCCCCGGAAAGAGGGCTCGGGCGCTAAGGCGTTTCACGGCGGATCGGCCCGGTGCTCGGCGCTCCCGAGCGAGAACAACACTCCCAGTCCCGGGATGGTGCTCGCGAAGCCATGCCGCCCTTCGCAAATATCCAGATACGTTACCTTATCCAGCTTCACATATTCCTCAACTTGTATTTTTCCCTGTATGATCAGCCTAGGCTCCCGGAGAGGATGGCGGTGCCCGACCGAGGCGCCGGGGCCTTCGTTGCCTAGCGACCCCGGGCCCGGGTGGGATCAATTCCCAAGGGGCTCTCGGCGAACCAAGAGTGTCCTCGTGGCCTCGCTACGCTCTCCGGACCAACGGCGCCCGAGGGCGCGGAGGGCCCCCGGAACCAGAAGAAGGAAGGGCCCGGACCTACGGGCTTCATCGCCCCGCCAAGCTCACCTCCGGACATCACGCGCCCCCGGGAACCGAGCTCCCGAGGCGTCCGACGGTCGCGTTCGCCGCCTCCCGGGGCCCGAACTCCCGGGGCAAGCGGCTGCGCCGGGGCCCGGACAGGGGTCTCACACCCTACAGCTGTTCGCAGTTGCTGGCCCTCGATGTCGGACGGCGCCCGATACTCGACGTCCCCAGACACGGGACCCCGAGTACAAGCGACCTCCGAACAACACAATAAACCAAGGTACGAAAAGTATAAACATGACCATATACATATGCAAACATCTCTCTTTTTACAAGACAGGCAAAACCGGAGCGCAAGCACGAGCGAGGCCCGGACACGCCGTCGCACGGGGAGAGGTCGCTGGCCTCCTTCGGACCGGACCCCGGACGACGACAGAAGAAGGGCACCCGGGGGCATGGAGGGCCCCCGGACCCCGAAGGCACCCGCGCGTAGCGTCAGAAGGAAACCGGCGTCTTCCTCAACCTCCTCGTCAGGCATCAGCTCTACGAGATGGTCGCCGCGGTCGAAGAACCCTGCCTCCGGGGCAGCGGGCTCGACCACGGCCTCCCGAGACGTCCTCGCGAACCGCCGCGACGTCCTCGCGATCTGCCGCGAACACCTCGCGAACCACCGCGACTTTCTCGCGAACAACCGCGACTTCCTCACGCACGGCGGACTCACACCGCCGGGGCGCGAGCCCGGGCCCCGGGTACGTATCGCATTTAAATCAACAAGTCGTCAAGCTCCACCAGCCCAAGCTGAACCAGGCGGACCCAGCGTCCCCTCGTTTCTTCAAGGACATGGCCCCGTTCCTGCCCGGAGCGGCTCCGGCCGAGCAACAGGGCCAGGGGCCACTGTCGGCGAAACGGGACTGGGGGCCCCCAGAGTCGCAGGGACGCGTGGGTCTTCGGCCACGTCAGTTCCCCGGGGTCACAATCTGCACAAGTGGCGACCGGCTCTCCTGACTAAGTGCCCGAGGCACCAAAGCTGCTCGGGCCCCGGGGCCGGGAACGCCTTCCCCGGGACCGGGGGCGCACCCCCAGTGCGCCTTCCTCTGGCCCGCGGTCCGGCGACATCGCCCGAGACCCGGGCACGGCAGCCTCGGCCCCGGGCCCGGGCGCCGAGTTCCCCGGTCCCGGGTCCCCGCTCTCGGTCCCGGGTGCCGACCGCCTTGGCTCCCGGGTGCCGACCGCCTCGGATCCGGCCCCGGGCGCCAAGTCCCCCGGTCCCGGGTCCCCGCTCTCGGTCCCGGGTGCAGACCGCCTTGGCTCCCGGGTGCCGACCGCCTCGGATCCGGCCCCGGGCGCCAAGCCCCCCGGTCCTGGGTCCCCGGTGTCGGTCCCAAGTGCCGGCGCGGAGCACTCCACGCCGGGCACGAGGTTGACTTGAGCGCACCACTCCCCAACTACCTACATTAATGACGAGGCGACAGGCCTGTCGACTCTGTCGCCTGCTCTGCCACGCGTGGGCGCCTCGTCATGGCTCCCCGTGGACACCCTACTATGCAGTCAGAAGCCTTTTTGACTACGGAGGCTCTTTTCACTGTGCAACCGCTGTTCACAGTCAGAGCCTTTTGACTTGGAGGCGTACGCCCTCACGTCTCCACGCTCCAGCCGTCCTCCGCAGCCGACCTACCCGGCGTGGACGCAGCAGACGGCAACAGGCAGAGACGTGCGACAAGACTTTGACAAGACAAATCATACCTAGCTCTCCCATGCACTGGCACTGTGGACTCCCCTGATTTTATAAAGGAGGACCCAAGCCACCACGAGGGGGAGGAGACCGAACTGGACAGAGCTTTCCCCGTCTTCTGCTTCCCAAGCTCATTCTCTAGCCACTGTTCCTCTTCTCCGGCTCCGGCCGTGAGCTAGCTTTACCTTGTAACTACCATATTACATTCATCCACCACAGATAGCATACACACAGGAGTAGGGTATTACGCTTCCGAGCGGCCCGAACCTGTATAAATCCTCGTGTCTCCTCTGAGTGTGCTGTTCATCGTCTTCTTCGCGTATCTTTCTGCTACACCTGAAGCCGGCTTCGCCTGAGAACTACTCCCCTGGCCGAATCTCAAAAGGGGGGTCTCCCGACTTCCCGCCGTCGAGGTTTCATCCTCCGACACCGGCCCATGGGCCGGCTATTTTGCAGGCGGCCTCCTTGCCGCCCTCTGGAAGGACGGTTTTTAGCAGCCCCGGTATAAAACCCTCTCCCAGACTCCAAAAATGTAATAAAATTCACTGAAATCACAGAAAAAAAGAAGAGAGCTGAGAGCGAACCTGAACGGAAGCGCCGAAGCCCTGCCGGTTTACGGATTCGTCTGCAGGTAATATTTGATGTTTCTTTGTAATTTCTATTTATATTCATCAAATAATATAGTACGTGTAGTATTAGACCAATTTTTTCACAGATAAATAAATGTTAGGTTTATTTCACAGAGTGTAGATCTATTATAGTTGAGTATAACGGCTAAGAATATTGATAGAGCGCATGAGAGAAGTTAGCTCTTTTTACTATATGAGTAGCACTAGTTTGAGAAACGCTCAGGAGATGGAAATGTGGACGATGAAATTTCATTTTTTGTAGTCATGTGTAGTATACCCTAGGCAAGTAGTTGTATAAGATATTTTTGACCTAGCGAGTTATAACTTGCGTTTATTTGGTTATAATGTAGGTTGCTATGGATGGATCCGGTATGTCCATTCATCTACGACCTCCGATTGACGAGGCTCCGCCGATGTGTTGGTGTGGAGATAATTGCAAAGTTGTAATAAGTGAGGAGGATTACACATACCGGCAAAGGTATTGGATGTATGCAAATTACGCCTACTCCCCAGAAAAGCCGAAACCACAAGGGAAGAAAGGGAAGGCGAAGAAACCAGTCGAGGTAATACGAATTATTTTGTACGACGAAATATTTGAACCTTTGAGCTAACAAATTTATATATGTCAAGGCACCAAAGCCTCCTCCGCCTCTATGCGACTTTATGCAGTGGATAGATACGGAGATCCGTCCACAGGACGCACGGTATCTTCGCATGTCGAAGGAATGGCATAGGGACTACCTTGAACGTCTTTGGGCGGCAGAAGAAAAGTGGGAGGCTGAGCAGAAGAGGAAGGAGGAGAAGGAGCGGCAGGAGAAGGAAGCCCGTGAGGCAGATAGGGAGAGGAAGCGGGAGAGCGCACGGCGTGCAAAGGAAGCTGGGCCGGAGGCGGCGAGGAAGGGGAAGTACCCACGCTGCACACAGTAGTTGCATCTCTAGTTGGTTATCTATTTAAAATTCCCTAAGGCATGTAATAACGATAACTAGAAACGTTTGATGTACTGTTTGTACTCTTTGGATGGATAATTTTATTATGTTCATAAGCAATTAACGTGTGTTCGGTTGTCACCGCTCGGAATGGACTTTCGCTGTGAAATTGAAACTCGAAAATTCATGTTTTTGATCAGTTTTGTCACAAACATAGATTGTGAGGAGCACATCGTTTGATCGACGAGCGTAAATGAAGTAAAGGGGTTTCTTCAGTATACGTAAAATTAATAAAACGTGATATACAACAGACAAACTATCACTGATACAATGTACTATGGGCCCTGACCGTAACCTCTAGCTCTCTTTGTCTTCCTACCCTGTGCTCGCACCTGCCCCTGGGAGTACGTCAGCCGGTCTGGTGGTACGCCACGGCCAGCACGGGTCGTCTGCACGGGTGTGGCAGCTGGTGGGTCCTGTGTCTGTGGTGGCGGAGCTCCCTTGTGCTGCGAGGCTGCTAGTATCTCCTGGATCTCCTCGCCCGAGTCCTCCAAGTCGTCCCCCTCGAAAGGATTCGGTGCCCAACCGCTGCCGCTTGCGCCGTGCGTAGAGGAGCCAGCACCAGCAAACATCCCCGGCGCTGTAGAGTGGAACCCTGTACATCAAAATATTGATAATCGCAAAACAAAATTTTGTAAGGCAAAAATAAACGTTGATATAACCTAAAGGACCTCCTATGGTGGCCCGGGGAGCACTTGTCATGCCCAGCTGCGCGTGTGGTCATATGTGGTACACTCCATGCGTCGACGTGCTAACTCCAGAGGGACGTAGGTACGGTGTAGCGAAAGCTACAGGGAAGCATATTGATGTACAACGATACATGTCGTAGAAGGAAACGTGTTATGAACCGATGGTTAGTCGAATTTACCTCTGGAGGGGCCAGATGGCTGACTGGAACCCTACGGTCGCACTCCTGCTCCTGCTCCTGTTCCTGTTGGCCATGGCTGTTGCTGCTATACAACTACGGGAGGTACCGCATCGACCGCACGACAAGTGAGCGCACGAATCACTGTGAGCATCGCCTGACGAATCCTCCCGAAGGTCGTCCTCTGCTCATCGACATTTAGCACGATCCCACTGTCCAACCGTCTGAACGCCGCGTTTACATCAGCCTGAACCTGTCGAGCTGCGTCGGCCTATTTCAAATATGACATGAACATGTGTTAGAACCGTGGACACGTACAACGGGAATAGCAAAGTGCAAAGATAATGTGACGTACCGCGCAGAAGTAGTCTTGGTCACGGTGTCTAGGATACGTGTCCGTCGTAGTGGCGACGTGTGGCTGTGGATCATCTGGGGTGAACGTTACACGTGTGCGGGTGCGGGCCTGGTACCATGTGAGGTAATCTAGGTAGGTCTCCTCAGTGTGTGGATGTATCTCGTCGATCACCTCCTCCGTCGCCAACAACCAGTCCTCCACGTACTTCTGCAGTCGAGGATACCACTGAACGCCAGCTGCCTGTCCCCTACGATTATATCTATTTGCAGAGAGTGCATTAGACTACATTAAATAGTTATAGTACTAAACAAAGATCACAGTTGTACTAACCGGTGCACATCTCGCAGCACAACGATCTCCACGGGCACAGGGGAGTGCTGACGTAGTCCGAACTGTTGCATCACGCACTGCGGAGAGTGGGGCTCGACGAAGATGTCGAACACCAACGGCACTGTCGTCATCCAGTACACCTAGTCGCGCGTGCAAAGAGTAGAGAGTCCGAGCGGTGCATGGGCCGCGATGGCCTGTGGACTATACGACTCCCAGACGACGTCGCTGGGCAGCAGGCAGTTGAACTCCATAATGAATTCGGAGTAGGCCCTCCTAACCTGCCTGTGGGCGTAACGACGCTGCAAAATAGAAAAAGCTTACACGTCAGTGTTTGCGCATAAGTGCTAAACATAGAATTTCACATTTTGTACCTCACAGCGACACCATACGGTCCCCATAGTCGGACGGTCCTCGGGCCACTGCCCGTACAAGCCTTCAGGGCCACCCTCGTAGAAAGAGTGCTGAATCAGATGACGGTCTATCGCGAACCGCTCGGCCGCCCATAGCTACAGAAGGAGGGGGCAACCAGCGATAATCGCACCTGGATCGGTCTTTGTGCACGCATCACAAAGAGCACGGTACGTCGCCGCTAGCACAGCAGATCCCCAACTTCACTACGGTACGCGGCCGTCCTCGCTGTCGGCGATCGCACGAGCGTAGTGGATCAGTCCCTTGTCCACCGCATGCCCATGAGTGCTGGTGAACATCACCTACCCGAACAGCCACAACAGGTACGCCTCCATGCTCTGCCGCACCGAGTAGTCGTCGGCTTCATCGTCTAGCTTATCAGGCTGTAAAGGAAGATTACAGTCAGTAGCTCTGTTGCTTTATAGATCGGATGATTGTGAATGAAAGGAATCCACGACTTACTGTGAACTGTAGGAGCCAAGCCTGCGAGGGGCCGTTCGTGGTGTAAGGCGGTAGCGAACCCAGGGGTCCAAGTTCAGGTCGGCGATGCACGGGCTCTAACCGAGCAGTGATGTCCTGCGACCAACCGTGCGCCCCGTCGATCGGGCCGACTACGTCTCCTGCGAGGAGAAGTCCTAGCAGGTACGACACGTCCTGGAGTGTGGGAGTCATCTCGCCACATGGTAGGTGGAACGTGTGGGTCTCTGGTCTCCAGCGATCCACTAGTGCTGCCAGAAGTGACCGGTCAGCGTCCCATCGCTTGGCGGGGTCCCTCTCGTCCGGTGCGGGCTCAACTAGCCTACACAGCGGAAGAAGTCCAGCCTCACACAACCTGCACAATATAGCACTGTAATCAATATTGGGGAATATAGATATGCACAAACGATGTGAATGAATATTCGTACAGCTCTTACCTCTCTCGGAACCGAGGGTCTATCCGCAGGAGATGACGTGAAGGCCGTGGACGAAAGGTGGCTAGGTGGGCACTCTCCACGGCTGACAGGTAAGACCGGTGGGACTGGTCGAGACCTCGGTCCAACAACTCCGGTTATGGTACGCCATACCTGCATGCAAATAGAGAGTTAGCGTTATTTATTGTTAAAGTTTATAGCATTGTTATATGATAATAAAAAATAACAGTACGATACATATCCTTCTATAACAAAGAACTAGTATAGACTTACACTACACCGTAGCACCACCAATTGTTCGAGAACGTCTAAGACGGGGTCGTCTTGAAGTTGTGCCTTCACCCATAAGACGATTGCCATTAGCGGCTGAACCCGACGGTCCAGCTTCCGCCGCACTTCGACCGGTTGCATCCTTTAGACATTTCTTATATGTTTGACCTGTTTGGTCACACTTTGAACAACGTTTATGCCTTCCAACGGCTTCTGACTCATCCATGTTATTACGGATGCGTCTTGTCTTGCGGCGACCTGCTTTATCCCTCAATTTTGTTGGGTCAGGAATATACATAGCTTGAGGATGCTCCATAGTAAATGTACCCGCAATACCGAAACCGTATATCTCTTCGCTCCAGGCATTATAGATTGCTTTTTTCCTGAAATAAGGTGAGACAAAATAGCGTACTTCTATCCCGCACTCACCGCTCGCGGCAATAACGTGAGAGCATAGCTTGTGGAGCAGAGTAGGTTTTCGACACGAGCACTTGCAGGTCCCGTCTTCCTTCAGCACACACTCCTGCACAACTCTTGTACGGTAGATTCCACGCATGCCCTTGTCGACATACAATATTTCAAATCTGTGTTCTTGTGTGCCTTGAGGTAGAGCACGATATCTTCGGGCCTTTTTACTTTTATCTTGCAGATATTTCGTCAGTAGTGTGCCAAAGAAAATATTATTGTCCGTCATTGAGGGCCCAGCTGCTCTGAACCGATCTCTGAAGTACTTGTATGTGCCATGCAAGATAAATTTAACTATGCCAACAAGTGGGAGCCCTCGAACACCACGCATCACCCAGTTATAAACCTCTGCCAAATTTGTAGTTATTATGCCAAACCAAGAACCATCCTTGTCATACAACAATGCCCATTTCTCCTTTGGCTCATTCTCAATCCAATCTGAAAATTTTTTAACTGAGGATGCAGACCTTCTTCTCATATGTGGTCCGTCACTTGATAGAGGTCCAAGAGTTTGTGGAGCCTCATCCCCTCCAATGGTAGCCCTCCTGTACTGCTCATCTATTAGTTTAGAGGTCAGCTCATCCAATCTCCTCCAAAGCTCATTGAATTTCTTCTCTTGACTCTGGGCGCAAAGCCTCTTGAAAAGATCCATAAGGTGCTTATTCTTAAATTGTCTGTAGAAATTAGCACCCATATGACGTATGCACCATCTGCTTTGGACATCAGACCACCTTGATGGGCATCCTTTCTCAACACATCCATATCTCAATTCCTCAATTGCACGCAGCAAACCGACGTGACGGTCATGTATAAGGCATACGTCTGGTCTCATCCGTACAACTGGCAGACTTAACCCTTTCTAGAAACCAATACCAGCTATCAGTGTTCTCACTCTCAACAAAAGCAAAAGCCACTGGTAGAACTTGGTTGTTTCCATCAACTCCAATTGCTGTTAAGATCTGCCCTCTGTACTTTTCGGTCAGAAATGTCCCATCGATGCAGAGGATGGGACGACAATGGAGAAATACCTGAATACAAGCACCTAATGCAAAGAATACTCGTTGTAACACACTTTTATTATCATGGTGAATTGATGGAAATGCTTTTAGGTCGTAGCACATCTCTGGATTCTTCTGAAGAATATAGCCTAACAGACGAGGCAAATTATCATAGGATGCTTCAAATGTGCCAAATCTCATCTCTACAACCTTCTGTTTTGCCCTCCAAACCTTACCATAACTAATTGTGTATTTGAATTTCTCTTCAATATGTCTGACAATTGATCTTGGTTCGTACCCCAGATTATTGACAATATAGGAGTACATCTCTGTTGCAACAAATGCAGATGTCATGTTTCTGTGATATTTTTCAACACCGGGTAAATAACATGAATGCTCAGTCACGATTGAAACTTGCCAATAATCTTTCCATTTACCCTTGAATGCGTGTACCCGCCATGGACACCCATCCTTCATGCACTTCACTTCATAGAACGATTTGCTTGACTTCACGACCAAGAACTCCCTTTGAAGTGACACGGCCCATTATTTTACTGCCTCCTTTAAATCCTCTATATATGCATACTTAGCCCCCTGGATGACCTCATTCTCCTTGTACTCCCATGGCACATGATGTCTCTCAGAGATAGCAAGCCCAGAGAAGTCCTCGTTGCTCCATTCTGCAGGCATCACGGTGTCCTCATCAGATAAATCATCATGCTCTGCTTGCTCGTTTTGAGAATCTTCCCTATCCATTTCTTCGACGATGGTGTTGATTTGTTCTCCCTCATCTGCCACACCTGTTGGCTGTTTATCTTCTTCATTCCCTCCTTCATTTTTTTCCATTGTTTCGCTATCACCTCCCGCCGTACTTGGACCCTCATCATTTTGCACGGGCATTGCACCAGCAGTGTTATCTTTCTCATATATCGACACAAGTATGCCCAGTGGCCAACCACGTTGGAATGCATTCTCCACATACCATCTCCAAGTGCAGTGCAATCCACCGGCATCAGTTCCAAAAAAAACCTTCAGCTGCACGACTGACTACTACATACAAAGTTATTGCGCTGAGCTCGGGGTTCAGTCGAAACCCTCGCATCAGCCAGTTGTATACTGACTCAAAACTTCTCTCAACTGGTCTATCAATCCCCTTAGCCGTTGAACTAAAATCCGACAGATCTACCCCTTCTGGACCATATCTAACATTTCCTTGCCCGTAAAATAACTGAAATATCATCTTATTTGACATTTCTGTTGATGAAAAAATATATTTAAACTAGGTACCAATATCTCCTCATATCTCTATAAAAATTAAATCATCTAACAGATTAACTAAAAATCTACAGATCTACGAGTAACAACTTATTTTCTTATACTACTATACACATAACCAGTACAATATTACATCAATTTATGCATAGAAATAGAAATTACAAAGGGATAATAGATTTTACCTGCAGATGAATCAACAAACTGACAGAGCTTCGCTGCTTTCGTTCAGGCTCGCTCTCAGCTCTCTCTTCTTTTTTTCCTGTGATTTCAGTGAATTTTATGATATTTTTGGAGTCTGGGAGGGGGTTTTATACCGAGCCTACTAAAAACCGCCCTTCCAGAGGGCGGCGAGGGGGCCGCCTGCAAAATAGCCGGCCTATGGGTCGGTCATTTGCAGGCGGCCCCCCGGCCACCCAAAAACCGCCCTCTGAGAGGGCGGCAAGGGGGCCGCCTATAAAACGGCCGGCCCCCCGGCCGGATTTTTACAGGCGGTCCTATTGCCGTCCTATCAGAGGGTGGTTTTTGGGTGGCCAGGGGGGCCGCTTGCAAAATGGCTGATAGCCGTGGGCCGTCTGGACAACGGCCGCCAGCCACGTCATCAAATCGCCCTCTGGAAAGACGATTTCATAAAAATCGCCCTCCCAGATGACGGTGGGAGTATATTTCTATAAATTTTTGAAATGAAAATGTAGTTTTGTAAATATTTTATTAAATAAATATAAAAATAAAAAAATTCTACATGACACAGGGTTTATTAACTGACAGAGGCCCATGACATGACGCTATGGCCCACTTAGTGTAGACGGGTGATTCTGGCAGAGTATTAATCGGTCTCCCTCGTTGCCGTGCTGCGCTGCGCCGTAACCCGACTACTGGCGCGACTACTGTTACGGCAGTAGATGGGCAGAGTCCTAATCTTCTTTCCACGGCAACGACGCAGCAGGTACGTGTGTTCTCATGCTTGACTATATTAATTATATGCCCATGCATGGTTAATCATGCATGTGTAATTTTGCAAAGGTATATGTGTGTTCATATCTACGTTTTAGTCCATCATGCATGTAATTTTGCATGGATATTTTCTCTGGTTTTATTAAACCTAATTTGGCCATGTTACTTTGAATTTCATAATAGTACATGTCTCTTTGAATTTCATGTGAATTGAATTTCTTTACCCCATTGATCCGGTGTATAGGAATTATGCTAGAGAAATTATTCTACAATTTCATTTTTTAAATGAGAAGTATTGATTTTATTTCTTAATTTTTAGTTTTCAGAACTGCAAAAACGGATTCACTTTGATGTACTTAATGAGGTGTTACAAAAAGTAAACATGGTTGCTAATCAAGTAAATGATTTGAGGAGACAAACTGATCAAGGGTTGGACAACATTGAACATATCCAACAATTGCAAATGCAGTAGATTACGGTACGTTGTAAATTCCATGAATAATTGCACAAGAGTAATAAATTTGCATGATTACAGACCGGGTAAACTAAAATTAAGTTTGCAGGATTTAACTCATGGGGTAATACGGTATCCATGTGAAAAACAAATATCCGTTAATCCCGCTAACTCCATCACAAAGCGGTTACACGGACTTGATGGTAGAGCATGCAAATCAAACAAAAAGTATGATTATGATAGAAGGTTGTTTGTAGATGGTATGATGGACTCAACTTCGTGTGCATCTTTGATAATAAAATAAGTGTAGTGGTAATAATATATTCAGAACGTACAAACACAGACAATGTTGTGCTAACCAAAGCAGACTTGGAGTCTTTTACAAAATAGTATGCTTACGATGAAGACAAAATCAATCACGCCTAAGGTAGGTACTTTCCATTATGGTTATTATTGTCATATTGTAAGTTAATAATCATATATTACAATGTTTGTGTAGATCATTGATGCATTCGTCAAACATTTCGGACGTAGTAAACTTGTTAATTTGAAGAGAATAAACAATGGATAAGCATACCTAGAGGTTGCTTTAGTTGTATCTATGCTAATGACAGATGTTTTTTATGATGGGATGGATAGCAGCGATGTAGAAAACATGAGACATACATCGGCTGGGATAAGATATTTGTGCCATGACATGGTAATTTATGTGTGCTTAAGTTTTATATTTATTTGAACAATTATGACTATCTAACTTCAACTACAATTTCGTGCAAATTCTTCTTTCAATAATTACATCAATAAAGCATTGGTATCTAACAGCCGTTGATGCCATCCAACAGGAAGTCCATGTACCAGAATCAATGGAGACAACCATAAAGGATCATAGTGAACTTAAACTTGTCGTATATTTATTTGCACGTTGATTTACATTCTTACATATATATTGTATATCAACTAGCGGACAACTATATTAAATTTTAATTTCATATAGTTGCAAGGAATAGAAAAATATGTCGCTCTGACCAAAGATGGTGTATCTCCAGTCGTTTCTAGGTGGAGTGATTTTAATGTGACAAATTGGATTATCAACATAATATACTCGGCTAGAAAGAAGGATAGGTATGATATGTAAAGTGTTTCGATTATTGTCTGCATAATTACTCAGTGGTGAACTAATAAAGTATACACGACATCAAGTGAACTATTCGTAATAAAGTTCATGCAGTACAGGAATGGAGACCGTCTAACTAAACAAATTTTTCATGTATGCTTCATAGTTAGCGTTGAACACGTTCAACACTTATTTTACCTCGTAAGTTTACATTTCGTCTTCAACTATACAGGAAGACATCGACGAATTTAGAGCAAAGCTAGCAGCAATACTTTACAAGTCTCCATTGAACAAGATCCTGAACCATACAAAAGCTGCAACTGAGACAACTAACGACGAATCTGTTTCCGAAGAAATTTGATCTATGAAAATCGTACATGATGCCCTACGATGACATTTCTTCATTTATCATATGAAAATTTGATCTATGTGTTACAAATATTTGAGAGACCTATTGTGTAATTTTTCTAATGCACTACATTTTTATATTTTTTATTTTTTTACCTCCTACAATAGCAACGTGAGATCACTTTAATTACAACAATGTTACAGAAAAAATACATCTTTTCCATAGCTTCTTTCTAACAGGAGTAGGCTATCTGCAATTCTGCATCTGTTTAGCCAGGGCAGCATGAGCATGGCACACATTATACTAACAAAGGCAACTATATTGGGAGGATGAGCGCTGCCCTGTTATCTAAGCGTTAAAATTTGTACAAGGCCATGTAGACATTTTATCGAATAGCTTGACTATGCCCTCATTAAACCATCATCAGTCATTTAGAAAAAAAAAATTGTCTTTTCACCAGGGATACAAAATTTGACAGATTGTATTGTCACTAGGGATACAGAATTAGTGCATTGAAAAAATTTGGAGGCAGAAAAGCAGAACCAAATAAAGCCCAAAGCTAGTGTACGATAGCATCTAGAAAAGATAGTGCAAACATTACTGATCTTCAACCACAAGACTGAAGCATTAATCTAATATAGATTACTCAGTCCATACTCCATTTCTACCTAAATAACATGTATCTGCTTGAAGAATTCTCCCATTCTGAATGTGAAAAAACAAGGATGTTTTTTTAGCATTTCTAGCAGAACTGTCGAGGCCAAGAATGTCTTGCATGGTTACCATGGATGACCTTGCAACTGAAGAGAGGGATGCAGTGATTAGTGCCAATGAGATTCCAGTCCTATTTGCCTTAGGTAGATACTTGAACACCTGAAACAAGAATTCAAGGTGTGACTACGACTATATGGTTTCGGGTAGTGTAATATGCCGGTTTAAGCAAGTTTGTGGCACTGACAGTTTGCTTTTCCTCCGCTGGTAAACTTCGCCACCAATCAAGAACCTGAAGAAGACATGATTGAAGAGCGTTAGCATTCTTTGTATACTTGTGTAGCTACCAGTTCTTGACAAGATATTGAAAACTTTGGAAAAATTGGGAAACTAACCGTGTCATTGTCATTTGTTCCAGTGTATACTACTTGATCAAATTCATGGTTATGGGGCAAGTGTGATCAAATTCAAGTTGGATATCAGATATCACAAAGTGAGAAGAAATACAGAAGCAAGTGAATAAAGATATAGATGACTAAACTTGAATTTCTTGCTTGAAGTCACCACCCAACCTCTTAGGATTTAGTCTGCATTCAACTTGGAAACAGATAAGCATACCATAAATCTAGATGTATCACAAAGCTAGCGCTTCTTGAAACTAGGCATCTGAAAACTGCAAATGAATGAAAGGAACAAATTGTTGAGCATTGAGTCCTACCCAGCAGGCACTAGCATCAGGTCAGTTCGCAGATCCTTCCATCATGACTGAAACAATAAATAGAAAGGCGAAGTAAATAACACAGACCGACATAGCAAAACTATTAATGAGACACAAGGGATGCCATGATATTACTGCATACTTGTTCAGTTCCTCTTAACAGAAAAAGTATGCTTCTCTGCACAAAATAGACAATACCAGGTATTATTATGCCACAAACCAATAAACAAAAAAGTACTGCTAGCACCATGTGCAGCAGGGAATCGTTAGGAAGTGCTCACCATCAGGCTTGCCTTGGCGATCTGACCTGGTGCGCCGAAGATTGAAAATTCCTCTGAAAATCGAAGCATATCTACAATATATGTGTAAGAAATTAGTAACCATGAGAGAAAGACTAGTTGGTTACGAGAAATTGTTAAGGGGGTAAAATGATCTATGGTAGGTTTTCTATTATGCTGTTGCCATTTAGTTCAAAAAATTATGTTGTTGCCTTGGCACATATATTGCAAATTTGTACCCTATGGCTGGTTTTGTATTATGCTGGTTTTCAGTTCAGTCCGTTTGCACCCTATAGCAAATTTGTAGTGTTGTTCTTACTGTTATTCTCACTGTTTAAATACACAACTGACGACACTACTGAAAACTCAAGGCAAGAGAGGTATTTTACTAGCGCTGCCCTAAAAAAAAGAAGGAAAGAAACAGTATCTGTACATGGAGATGAACGCACCAGCAAAACTTATTACTACATAGACAAATAAAGATCATCTAGAGGCTACGTCCTACACCATAAGAATAAGAAAAAAATTATTAGATAGACATAACTCCATTGATGTCAACACATAAAGTATAAAGTTGTACATACTTTACAAGCTAGCTTTACCTTATTGGTTATTTGCATGCAATGTCTGACGGAATGGCCTTTGTCTCTTCGAAAGAGCTCCTTTTCTCCTAATCTCATCTGGATCATGGACTCTCTTCTCGCATGGATGGTTAGAACTCGAAAAGTGAGCTGCCAAAGGACAAAAATCTAACGCCTCGAAGTTATCATCGTGTTCCAACACTTCATCCAAAATACCCTTAAACAAATCCATCACCCTTTTGTGTCTACTCTGTGGTCCTAGCGGCTGCAAATAAAACATCACTACCTATCTTTCGGAGCTTGCGATAACGAACCATGTGTTCAGACCACACATGAGGATCGCTATTCGTATTCGACCTAAATGCTGCCTTGGCTTCCATTGTCCACCTAACCATAACACATTAGCGAGGGATGCTGTCAAGACCAAGGAACTTGAGGACAACAAAAACGTGTGAGCATGGGATGTCTTCGCACTCCATCTTCCAACAATGACAGTGCACACTCTCCAAATTCTGGCCATCAAAACTAACCCTCACTTCATCCCACACATCATTATCTTCCTTCAAACCAACGATATACATTGTCAAACCATCTTGTTCTGTCTCTCTTATAACTTCAAGTTCAGCTATTTCCTGAATCTAAACCCGGATTTTCTTGAACATGACTGGTTCGTAGATAAGAGCGGCATCTTTCTCTAATGGGTCAGCATCTATTCTAGTAAAAGAGACTGAATGGGAAGACTTAGCGTCCAACTCATCCTCCTTCCTACGCATACGTCTTACGCATAATTTAACATGTTCAACTAAGTCCATCGATGACATGTTTCGATCGAGAAGCTTGTGAAGCCTTGAGTTTAAAGAATTTTTTTTATTTTTATATTTATTTAATAAAAAATTTACAAAACTACATTTTCATTTTAAAAATTTACAAAAATATACTCCCGCCGCCCTTTGGGAGGGCGATATCTCTGAAATCGCCCTCCCAGAGGGCGATATGATGACGTGGCTGACGGGCGGCCCACGGCCGTCAGTCATTTTGTAGGCGGCCCCCCCGGCCACACAAAAACCGCCCTCCCGGCCGGATTTTTACAGGCGGCCCCCTTGCCGCCCTCTGGGAGGGCGGTTTTTAGCCCGGGCAGTATAAAACCCCCTCCCCAACTCCAAAAATGTCATAAAATTCACTGAAATTACAGAAAAAAAGAAGAGAGAGCTGAGAGCGAGCCTGAACGAAAGCAGCGAAGCTCTGTCAGCTTACTGATTTGTCTGCAGGTAAAATCTATTATCTATTTGTAATTTCTATTTCTATACATAAATTAATGTAGTATTGTACTGGTTATGTGTATAGTACTATATGAAAATAAGTTTTTACTCGTAGATCTGTAGGTCTTTAGTTAATGTGTTAGATGATTTAATTTTTGTAGAGATGTGAGGAAAATATTGGTATCTAGTTTAACTGAATTTTTTCATCAACAGAAATGTCAAATAAGGTGATATTTCAGTTATTTCACGGGCAAGGGAATGTTAGATATGGTCCAGAAGGGGTAGATCTGTCGGATTTTAGTTCAACGGCTAAGGAGATTGATAGACCAGCTGAGAGAAGTTTTGGGTCAGTGTACAACTGGCTGATGCGAGGGTTTCGATTGAACCCCGAGCTCAGCGCAATAACCTTGTATGTAGTAGTCAGTCGTGCAGCTGAAGGTTTTTTTTGGGAACTGATGCCGGTGGATTGCACTGCCACTTGGAGATGGTATGTGGAGAATGCATTCCAACGTGGTTGGCCACTGGGCATACTTGTGTCGATATATGAGAAAGAAAACACTGCTGGTGCAATGCCCGTACAAGATGATGAGGGTCCAAGTACGGCAGGAGGTAATAGCGAAACAATGGAAGAAAATGAAGAAGGGAATGAAGGAGGGAATGAAGAAGATAGACAGCCAACAGGTGTGGCAGATGAGGGAGAACAAATCAACAAAATCGTCGAAGAAATGGATAGGGAAGATTCTGAAAACGAGCAAGCAGAGCAGGATGATTCGTCTGACGAGGACACCATGATGCCTGCAGAATGGAGCAACCAAGACTTCTCTAGGCTTTCTATCTCCGAGGGACATCATGTGTCATGGGAGTACAAGGAAAATGAGGTCATCTACAAAGCAACAGAGCTGCTGACTATAATCTTCCTTTACAGCCAGATAAGCTAGCCGATGACGCCGACGATTACTCGGTGCAGCGGAGCATGGAGGCATACCTGTTGTGGCTATTCGGGTGGGTGATGTTCACCAACACTCACGGGCACGCGGTAGACAAGGGACTGATCCACTACGCTCGTGCGATCGCCGACAGCGAGGACGGCCGCGTACCGCAGTGGAGTTGGGGATCTGCTGTGCTAGCGGCGACGTACCGTGCTCTTTGTGACGCGTGCACAAAGACCGATCCAGGTGCGATTATCGCCGGTTGCCCTCTCCTTCTGCAGCTATGGGTGGCCGAGCGGTTCGCGATAGGCCGTCCTCTGATTCAGCACTCTTCCTACGAGGGCGGCCTTGGAGGATTGTACGGCCAGTGGCCCGAGGACGGTCCGACTATGGGGACCATATGGTGTCGACGTAAGGTACAAAATGTAAAATTCTATATTTAGCAGTTATGCGCAAACACTGACGTTTAACCTTTTCCTATTTTGCAGCGTCGTTACGCCCACACGCAGGTTAGGAGGGCCTACCCCGAATTCGTTTTGGAGTTCGATCGCCTGCTGCCCAGCGACGTCGTCTGGGAGCCGTATAGTCCGCAGGCCATCGAGGCCCGTGCACCGCTCGGACTCTCTACTCTTTGCACGCGCGACCAGGCGTACTGGATGACGAGAGTGCCGTTGGTGTTCGACATCTTCGTCGAGCCCCACTCTCCGCAGCGCGTGCTGCGACAGTTCGGACTACGTCAATACTCCCCTGTGCCCGTGCAGATCGATGTGCCGCGCGATGTGCACCGGTTAGTACAACTGCGATCTTTGTTTACTACTATAACTATTTAATATAGTCTAATGCACTCTCTGCAAATAGATATAATCGTAGGGGACATGCAGCCGGTGTTCAGTGGTATCCTCTACTGCAGAAGTACGTGGACGACTGGTTGTTGGCGACAGAGGAGGTGGTCGACGACATACATGCACACACTGAGGAGGCCTACCTAGCATACCTCACGTGGTACCAGGCCCGTACCCGCACACGCGTAACGTTCACCCCAGATGATCCACAGCCACACGTCGCCGCTACGACGGACACGTATCCTAGACACCGTGACCAGGACTACTTCCGCGCGGTACGTCACATTATCTTTGCACTTTGCTATTTCCTTTGTACGTGTCTACAGTTCTAACACATGTTCACGTCACATCTGAAATAGGCCGACGCAGCGCGACAGATTCAGGCTGATGTAAACACGGCGTTCGGACGATTGGACAGTGGGATTGTGCTCAATGCCGATGAGCAAAGGACGACCTTCGGGAGGATTCGTCAGGCGATGCTCACAGTGATTCGTGCCCTCACTTGTCGTGCGGTCGATGCGGTACCTCCCGTAGTTGTACAGCAGCAACAGCCACGGCCAGTAGGAACAGGAGCAGGAGCAGGAGTGCGACTGCAGAGTTCCAGTCAGCCATCTGGCTCCTCCAGAGGTAAATTGGACTAACCATCGGTTCATAACATGTTTCCTTCTACGACATGTACTGTTGTACATCAATATGCTTCCCTGTAGCTTTCGCTACACCGTACTTACATCCCTCTGGAGCTAGCACATCGACGCATGGAGTGTACCACGGACGACCACACGCGCAGCTGGGCATGACAACTGCCCCTCAGGCTACCACAGGAGGTCCTTCAGGTTATATCAAAGTTTATTTTTGCTTTGCAAAATTTTGGTTTGCAATTATCAATATTTTGGTGAACATGGTTCTACTGTACAGCGTCGGGGATGTTTGCTGGCGCTGGCACCTCCACGCAGGGCGTGGGCATGACAACTGCCCCTCGGGCCACCACAGGAGGTCCTTCAGGTTATATCAAAGTTTATTTTTGCCTTGCCAAATTTTGGTTTGCAATTATCAATATTTTGGTGTACATGGTTCCACTCTACAGCACCGGGGATGTTTGCTGGCGCTGGCTCCTCCATGCAGGCCGCACGCGGCAGCGGTTGGGCACCGGATCCTTTCGAGGGGGACGACTTGGAGGACTCGGGCGAGGAGATCCAGGAGATACTACCAGCCTCGCAGCTCGAAGGAGCTCCGCCACCACAGACACAGGACCCACCAGCTGCCACACCCGTGCAGACAACCCGCGCTGGCCGTGCCGTACCACCAGACCGGCTGACGTACTCCCAGGGGCAGGTGCGAGCGCAGGGTAAGAAGACAAAGAGGGCTAGAGGTTACGGTCCGGGCCCATAGTACGTTGCATCAGTGATAGTTTGTCTGTTGTATATCATGTTTTTTAATTCTATGTATACTGAAGAAACCCTTTTACTTTATTTACGCTCGTCGATCGTTTACGATCTATGTTTGTGACGAAACTGATCAAAAACATGAATTTTTCAGTTTCAATTTTACGGCGAAAGTACATTCTGAGCGGTGATAACCGAACACACGTTAATTGCATACGAACATAATGAAATTATCCATACAAAGAGTACAAACGACACATCAAACATTTCTAGTTATCGTTATTATATGCCTTAGGGAATTTTAAACAGATAACCAAGTAGAGATGTAACTACTGTGTGCAGCGTGGGTACTTTCTCTTCCTTGCCGCCACAGATATGCCTGTCCGGACCGTTCGGACAGGATGAGGATGGTCCAGACTATATAACGCAAAACAACCATTTGTACAGTGCGGACCGTGCGAATAGGGTGTCGATGGTCCGGACTATATACTGTGAAACAACAATTTGTACAGTCCGGACCGTCCGTATAGAGTGCGGACGGTCCGGACAGTACTCTGGGCCGCCTGCAAACTAGCCTGTCCGTATAGGGTGCGGGCGGTCCGGACAGTACTCTGGGCCACCGGCAAAGTAGCCTGTCCGGACCGTCCGTATAGGGTGCAGACCGTCCGGACAGATTTTGCAGGCGGCCCCAAAACCGCCCTCTGAGAGGGCGGCAAGGGTGCCGCCTGCAAAATAGCCGGCTCGGGGTGGCCATTTTGTAGGCGGCCCCCCGGCCACCAATAAACCGCCCTCTCAGAGGGCGACAAGGGGGCCGCTTGCAAAATAGCCAGCTCGGGGTGGCCATTTTGCAGGCGGCCCCCCGGCCACCAATAAACCGCCCTCTCAGAGGGCGGCAAGGGGGCCGCCTGTAAAAGGGCCGGCCCCCCCAGCCGGATTTTTACAGGCGGCCCCCTTGCCGCCCTCTCAGAGGGCGGTTTATTGGTGGCCGGGGGGCCGCCTGCAAAATGGCTGACGGCCGTGGGCCGCCGGCCAACGGCCGTCAGCCACGTCATCATATCGCCCTCTGGGAGGGCGATTTCAGAGATATCGCCCTCCCAAAGGGCGGCGGGAGTATATTTTTGTAAATTTTTAAAATGAAAATGTAGTTTTGTAAATTTTTTATTAAATAAATATAAAAATAAAAAAAATTCTGAGTTTAAAGACTCACTCCATTTGTTGCTGCGCATACCCAACAAGTATTTCCCAGTCGTATAGGCAGTGTCACGTCCGAAAATTCACCAAAATTTCCAAAGCTAATTTGTGCACTAAATCCTCGTCCAGGAATCAGCCGAGATACACAAATCAACAATTTGATAAACATAACCAAAACGATAAGCGATAAATACTTACAGAAAGACACTTAGTTCTCACACAGAAGAAAACAGCAGCGGAACGGCAATCCTAGCATAGCAGTACCAAGCCACAGGCAGTTCAACTGGGGTATAAGCCAAACACCAAACTTCTCCTCCTCACAAATCTTTACTCTGATGATTGTAATAATGCAAGACTGAGTACCACTCACCGTACTCAACAAGCCACACATGGAAATGCAAATAATGCAACAGGATTACAAAGAAAAAGCATAGTATGGCTTATTTGCGTAAACAACATTTAAAACATTTGCATTTAAAATCATTGAAAAAGATATAGTTTAATTACAAACTAATATTAAACCAATCACTAAACAGCACTGCAATGCAATTTAGGCCCAAACCAAAATCCCTCAAAACTGAAGCTATCAAGTTTCCTATCATTTATCAGTATTAATGAGTAGTGTGAGACTAATCACAGAAAATATTGCTTGGCCTGCCCATAACCGCGGGCACGGCTATTCGAATAGTTTTACTCTACCAGAGGTGTACAACTTTACCCACAAGACACAATCTCAACATCATGTCAGTCATGTGTCGCGATACCCCAAAAGTATCTGAATAGAGATTGTAACAGGACCTTTCGCATAACACGCCCAACAGAATGGCCACCGGCCAAGTCCCCACTAGAGGTGGCCCAACCTCCAGGCTAGAGAATCTCTTGGCTCCCAAAGATGAACTTATTGGCACTGCCATAGTGGATTTATTGACACTATGTCACACCCTGAGTTTTTCCTTAAATAGAGCTACACAAAATATATTAAAGAAAAAACCTCAAAAAAATTATTTTAAAAGGCCAAGGAAATTAATTAAATAAGTAAAATGCAAAATAATAAAATATCATGGCTGAGAATATTTTTCCTATATTCTCCTTGCCAAAATACACTAACAGGATTTTTATGGGAATTTTTAGAGCACTGAAGGTATTTTTAATAAATCAAAACAAATTATCAAAATTAAAATCCTTCTGGAAATTCTCTTTTTCCTTTTTCCTTCCTTCCTTCTCTCGTTTTCTTTTTCTTTCTTCCCGCTGGGCCGCGGCCCAGTGCTGTTCCTTGGCCTACCGCAGCCCACGTTGCCCTGCGCCTGTCCCCGTTCCTCCTCACTGACTGGCCTGGCCTGGCTGCCAGCCGTGTCGGCTCGCCTCGCCTGCTGACATGTGGGGCCGGGACCCACATGTCAGACCCATCTTCAACCTCCGGCTGACTCGGCCGGAGGGGATCGATCTTCCATGAGCGTTGGATTTTGCCCGTCCCCGCTCCCCCGTGCCTCGGCCCTTGATTCAAACGCCACGGACCGAGTCCCCGCCCGTTTCCCCCACCTTCTCCGCCCCTCTCGCCCACGACCATGGTTGAATCGCGCCCACTAGCCGCCACGGTCGCCGCCCTCAACCCCGTGAAATTCGACCAACTCGGCCACGAACTCCCGCAGTCGAGTAGATATAAACTCTCCCCGTGCTCCGTCCTCACTTTCCCCTCATTTGCCCACGCCTGCCGAGTACCCAAACCCCCTCCGCGCCGAGCTCCCGAATCGTTGCTGCGCTCCGCCGACTCTAGTCGCATGCCGCCGTCGCTACAGCCGTCATCGACTACCGTGCTCGCGCTCGCTAGCTTTGCCGTACCCCGCTGCGTCTTGTTCCGTCGCCAGTCGCCTCGGAATCCAGCCTGTTAACACCAAAATTTGGTACGGTTCGTTATCATGTTCGGTTAAGGAAAGAGGCTATATCAGCCGATGGAAGCTAATCTTCTAGAAGCCGAATTCAGAAAGGAATCGTGAAGACCACAGCATGGCAGTTAACTATTTTATCTATAAATTAGGTAGCTTTAATGATTTTTAGGAAACCTGATCTCGTGTCCGATTAGGGCTTGTTAATTTTCCTTTTATAGATAGAAAACTCCTGATTCGTATCCGATCAGGACTGTATCAACTCAGGGTATAAATACGTATGCCCAGGGACTATGTAAACTATCTTACAGATCAATACAACTTCGGCGCATCGCCACCCTTTTTCAACGGGTTCTTGCTTCTCGAGCCGGACTGCATCGGTTAGGTCCGAACTCCTGCGAGAGGGTAAGTCTCGTTACCCCGACTACCTTATCGGCTAGGACCTCCTCGGTTAGGTCCAATATTCTAGCTGATCTACAGTAGTCGGCTTACCACGGTGTATCTATTCTGTCTACGGCTGCATCAGTTAAGTTTGATCTCTTAGGCCGAGTGGATATATCACATCACGCGCGCGTAGATTTATCAGCTTACTGGGTGTAATTTATCGTCAGTTTGTGCTGCATCGATTGGGTCCGACCTACTAAACTGCCTGCGATAAGTTATTCCTGCTAGGTTGATAGATTTTATGCAAGCGTCTTATCGAAATGTATAGCCGATAAGTTATCATATAGTCCATCACGATTGCATTAGATCCATCGGCTCATCGAGGTTCTTTTATCATTATTAATCTGTGCTGCATCAGTTAAGTTTGACCTACTAGATTGATAATGATAGATTTATCCTTGTTAAGCCGATGGGTGTTTATGCGATATTTTATCGGAGTGTCTAGCTGATAAGTTATCTTTCAATAGATAAAGCCGACTGCATTGTCTTGATTATTATTCTGCCTATCTATTCTATCATCGGCTTTTAGCCGATGTCCAAGTGTTTTTTCGGCAGTCGGCTGGCTTATTATTTGCTTATAGCATCATCGGCTTCTAGCCGATGTACAAGTTATTATCAGCAATCGGCTGGAGGAATTCTATATCGACTGGTTGGCCGATTAGATCAATGATCTAACTTTTTCTATCTCCTTGTCAATTGCGGGGTCAAATTGACTGGCACGCCTACGAACCTCAAATTTAGGACCTGCACTGGAGCTAAGCAGATCTCCCAGGCCTTCGCGTGTCTAGTGCGCCGAACCATATCATCGGCTCGTTCTCAACGCTGCCGATGATTTTTGGTGTCAACACAGCCGGAACTCCATCCTGTCCGTCGCCCCTTTTGGTAAGCCTCTCTGCCGGCAGTCGGCCGCGGATTTCCATTGCCCCACTCGGTCTTTTCCCCTCCTAACACGTTCTACACCTTCGCCAGGTACTCCCGCACCTCGTTCTTACCTCCGTCATCGCTTTGAGCCGCCGGAACGCCAACGCCGTTGGCTACCCGAACCTTGTTGCCACCAATCCTCACTGCTCGCCGACGTTCGCCGCTCTCCGTCGATCGCCGCACCTCGGTGAGCACTCGGCCGGATTCCTCACCTCCTCCGCCGCTCGCCGCTCGCCGCTGCCCTCCGCCGCGCCAGATGGTCACCAGCGCTCGCCGTCTCCGGCTGCGTGTGCCAGCGGGGCTCGTTCCCGACTTGGTCTGAGCCGTCCGATCTACCTCGGCAGATCGGGACCGCTCGTGTGCCTATGTCTGCGGTCGCACGCGCGTGGACTGCGTCCACCGTGCGCCGCACTCTCATGCGCCACTGACCCATGGGTCCCGCCTGTCGGCGTTGGTTCCCCGTGGTCCGCTGACGCATTAATCCTTGTTAATGTGCAATAAATCGTTTAGAAATTATTTTTGCATAGGAAAATCATAGTAAAACTTTTAAAATTCATAACTAATTCATATGAGCTCCAATTAATTCCATTCAAATTTCATTAAATCCAGAAAAATGCCAAGAATCTAGTAAAAATACTTTCAGCCCCTGTTTCAGTGTCCACATGTATTGTTTTTAATTTTTTGTGCATTGTTTGCTATAGAAACCAACGCCGTCGATCCTCCAGTTTACTACGAAGTCGTTGCCGAATTTGCCGAGTCAGAGCAAGGCAAGTCACATTATTTCCTCGATAATTTTGTACCCATTTATTAAAAATTATTTGTTTTAAATTAATAAACATGCATTATTTCATCATTTCATGTGGGAAGGGTGACCTATACAAATGCAATTTTAATTGCTTTGACTTTATTTCACCTGTACACCTTTGTAGCTGGGTAATAATATGACTAGAGGTTATTGTTAGGATGCTTAGCCCTGCTTAGAAACCTTTAGCTCATATGGGGATTTAAAATACTTTAATTTACATTTATGGTTCAACTCGATGTCGGAAAATAAAACTTTGGATATGTTGAGGTTAAATTACTAAATTTTGACTTGAATGGTGGGCTATGAGTACATGGTTTTGTTGGTCGCACCCATGGCAATTAAGGACCAGTTCGCGGGAACTCTTTGGGAAAATACTCGTACATTCCACAAATTAGCGTGGGCAACGCCTGGGCTTGTAGTGTCTCTTCTCCCTCTCCTAGGCACCATTAGTGAGAATGAGTGTGATGGAGTTGGGTCGCTTCGGGGTCGGGTTGATCGGCTTCCGGATCCATTGTGGCGCAAGAGGGTAACCTGGCCGATGTGGGGTGTCCTAGCGGCAGGTGCAACCTCAGCGTAGTGTGGATGGTTAGGGAGAGGTTGTGTGAATAGTCCTGTCACAGCCTCTTGCGGGGTGTCGTGGTGACATGCCGGCACACGGGAACGTATGTGGGGCTATGTCTTGTGGGTATAGTTATACACCTCTGATCAGAGTAAATCTATTCGAATAGCCGCGCCCGCGGATATAGACGATTGGTCAAGACTCACCGTGATTAGTCTCACCCTTACTTAATTAACTTGACTTAATGGAACTGGTATAGTTCAGGTGGATGGTTGGGCCTGGTTAACGTGGTGTAACGTTGATCAGTGGAGGATTAATATTGTTCAATTAATCAACCTTTTCACCGTTTGCGAACTACTACTGTTTGCAACCGCTTTTACGCAAATAAACCTCTAACTTATCTTTGTCTCCCGTGCATTGTGCATATTTGTGGGTGTGATTTGTTGAGTACTGTGGGTGGTACTCAGTCTTGCTCCTTTTCCCCCTCTCAGTGGTGGAGTACATGTCCGACGAGGATCAGTAAGAGGACTAGGCTGGCTTTGCCGTCAAAATGCCTATGGAATGGAAGCCTTCGCTTAGCTAGTTGTATATGGACTTTATTTGTTTTTACCGCTGCATTTATGTAAGACCATTTTACTCTGTTTATAAGACGCACTCTGTATGGTAACTTGGTATTGTGTACCCTAACTTTCCTGGACAGGGATTTAATACACAGAAATGTTTAGAATTCTGGTTATGAATTTCTGGGCATTACACACTACCACCTATCAACTAAACACACCGTGGTGCCTCCTGCTGGAACATGCTACACTACAAGTCTAGCCGTTGCCCATTCTGACTTGTGGCTAGTACGGATATTGCTTCGCAACAAATAGTCCACGAATCGGTCCTTAATTGTCATGAGCACTACTAGCATTATCACCAATCCATGTGCTCATAACCCACCATTCAGTTAAGTTTTAGTTGGCAGGTTTATTTAACCAACCACGACCAACCATCGCGAAAGTATAACCATTAACCATTCATTATCGATAAGTGAATCGTTGGTTTCCTACGTAAAATGATGCTACAGTTTCTATGCATTGGCTAAGCAAATCCTAAAATAATCTAGCTGGATCATTAATCAGTCATCCAGCTAGTCAGCATTAATCCCCAAGGTATTAAGATAACGGTATCAATAGCAAAGTGGCCATAATCTAGGAATATAGGATTTATAATAAATACCCGTAATAATGACATTCCAAAACATTGCATGCAATAACGTTAAAATAAAATAATTTTCACCAATGGGATCAACATGCTCAAGGGATTATCGTGTGACTTGCCTCGCAATCGAAAAAAGTCTTCAACGGGTCTTCCGAACTTTTCTGTGAACTTTACTTTCTTCCGAAACGGCAGAAATGACTGACTACACGTAAAACGAGAAAAAATACTGATAAACTCTAAATAAATAGTACATAAAAAGTATATAAACAGGTTTATCATGATTTTAGATGAATTTAGGAAAAAGAACAGGTCGAATTGGAGTTCGGACGGAAAAGTTACGACTTCTAGAAGATTGAATTCGGAGAAAATCGGAAAAGAATAGGAAAAGAAATATTCCTAGGATTTCTAATTTAAAATAATTATTTGGATTATTGCTAACACATGGGCCCACTGGCATAGACTTGGCTCACAAGGATTAGGTCCATGGACTAAGGAGAGGGATAACTGGTGAACTACTGGTGAAGTGGATGCCATGTGGATATGGATGCTGAGGTGGGTGTCGAGGAGGACGCCACGTGGCGTTGACTGAGATCTAGGGCTGATGTGGCATGCTGATTGGATTACAAAGATCCAACGACTGAGATTCTATCTTAGGAGATTGGACGAATGAGGTGGACTTGAGGTCTTTATGCAAATCCAACGGCTCTGATTGTTCGGAGGCGATCGGTTGGTGGAGGGGGTTTCCGGCACTGTTCACCAGGCCTGCTTGTCAGTCACTGAGAGGAGGAACCCGACGGGGCCAGCGTGTCATACACAGAAGGGACTGCTAGAGGGTCCCACAAGGCAGTGACACACAGCGGAGCCAGCTGAGCCTGGCCGTCCATGCCGCTGCGGACCCGATGCGAGGCAGGACGAGGCGGCGACCGGCGAGGCGATGGCGACCGGCGGCAGAGGGCGGCACAATAGGGTGACGGCGTCGACGATCCCACGACGCGACGACAACGGTGACGGAGGAACGGCGACGCGCCGGGTTGAAGGGGAACAGCCAGGGGCGCCGGGATGAGGACAAGGTGCCGGAGAAGGAAAAAGAGGCGGCGGGCCTCGGGTTGATTGCTCACCAGCGGCTGGCGGACTCTGCGACGGTGCTGGCGACGGCGATTCGGCACCTGTCGACGGCGGTTGCTCGATGCACGGCGGCGAGGTGAAGCAGAGCCGAGGCGGCGGCTCGAGCGCAGCGCAGCGGAGGCGGCGGCTAGCGGGCTTCTCCGGCACGGGGTGGCTGGGGCTGCGTCTAGGGCATGGAGGGCGAGGGGGCGGCGGCGGCTAGCAATCTATAGGGGCGGCTAGGGCATGGCGGTAGAGAGTTGGGCGGCGGCACGACGGCGGCGCGGGCCAGCCAGGGGCGGTGCGGCTGAGGCAGGCGCAGGCCGGTGGGCCGAGGCGGCGGTGGGGCAAGGCGGGGCGGCGTGGCAGCAACTTGGGCCGAGGCCGGGAGGAGCTCGAGCTTGAGTCCCGGCCGAGAGAGAGAGGGATTACTGGAGGAAGAAGATGACTGAGGAAGAAGAGGGGAAAAAGAGGAAGGGGGAAGATGAACAATAAAGAATAGGAGGAAAAAGGAAAAAAAGGGAAAATTAAAAAAGGAAAGTGAGAAAAGGTGGAGAGGAAAAATAAAGGGTTTTAGGGATATTTGTGAAATCTGAGTTATATTCTGGAGTTAGAAATTGCGAAATTATTTGAAACTCTAGAATATTCCAAATAGCGGGATATATATATATACACACATACATATACATACATATATTTTTGGGAGGCGGAATAATAGTGATATTTTTATGGAGACTTGGAAAAGTAGAACATTTGGAATTTTTTGAATATTGGAATATTTGAGATTATGGAGATTCGAGGATTAGTTAAATATCCAAAATATGTGAATATTTCGGGGAATCCAAGACGTGAAATATTTCATGGGGTTCGGAAAATGGAGGATATTTCACCAGGGAATATTTGGGGGAATAGAATATCGGAATATTCTTCGGTTTGGAAACTGAAGGATATTTTCCCAGGAATTGGAAGATCGGAGTATTCAGAATATTGTAAATATTCTGGGAATAAAGGAATAGACGAGAATATTTTATGGAGACTAAAATTTCATGGGAATATCAGAATATTAGAGATTTGGATTTATTTCGATGGATGGGAGGGAACTTTGAGAAAATATCCATGATTTGATTCAAAAAAAAAAAGAAAGATATTTTGGATACCGAGAATCTCGGACGAGGAGTTCAAACGGATTTTAGGGTTTCATGATCGACACCAGGTATTGATAATAGAGAGGGACACGGGTCCGAGTCAAAGAGACAGATAAAAGAATTGGACCAGAGACGACCCGAGAAGGGAAAAGAAAACGATTTTGTTTACTATTTATTTAATTACTAACATGATCTTTAATACATTAAAATTAATTCTATAGCTCTGAAAAAATCCGAGAAAATTTCAGAGAGTTTATTAAATCATGGGGAATTTACCAGAGGCAAGAACCACCATGAAACAACATGTAAATTCATTATTATAAATACTTAAATGCCTAAAATATTCCGACAAAAACCCAGGGAATATAAAAGCATCCAAGCATTACTTAAAATTTTAACTTGGGATTTTTTTAATATTGGAAATTCAGAATTTTATTAAAACACTTTCACAAACATTTTTTTCTCGTGTATTCTTGTATTTTCATTTACCCAAAATGATTTTTAATTGGAGCGATTTTTAGGGTGTGAAAGGCAGTGACCCACTTTTCTCTTAGTCGGTACATCAAAGCGATCCATTCTCCATTTCCTGTGCCTCCATTCTCATTAAGTTGAGCCCAACGTCTCTGAAACTCCTCCTTATCCATATTCTCATAAATCAATTTTCTTAACTCATCAAGTTTTGGCTTGCGAAGGTGACAATTCATGTTCTCCTCAATATGCCAAGTACACAATCTATGGTAAGAACCAGGCATAACCTTACTAATAGCCTTGGCCATTGCAAGGTCACCATCGGTTATTAGTGATTTCGGATGCACTTGACACATCACCTCCAAAAATGTCTCAAGGAGCCAACAGTACGACTGAATAGACTCGTTCGATAGAATTCCGCACCCAAAAATTACTATACTTCTGCGGCGGTTAACTCCTATAAAAGGAATAAAAGGAATGCTGTACTTATTCACACGGTATGTGCTGTCAAATATGACCACTCCACCAAAAGCACCATAGTCAAGACGTGATTCAGTGTGTGCCCAGAAAATATTCCTAAGACGCCCTTCATTATCTGTGGTGTATTTGAAGAAAAATTCTGCATCTTATTCTTGCTTCTTTATTAGATATTTCAACACATCTTGAGCATCTTGACCCTTGACTGTCTTCATCTCATACCGAGTAAAGAAATTGTACATGCCTTGCATCACAAAGCCAACCTCGTCCAAGTCATCATGGTTATTCTCCATAACGTCCATAATTTGATAGGGCCTAAGGCCACTGATGCGAAGCTCAATTTCCTCGGCTTTCTGAGCATCACTTGTCACACGATGAACCCGTAAAAACGCAACATGGTCAGGATTTGCAAGTTCATGAGTATGTTGGTTCTCAAACTCCAAAACACACCACACTCCTCTTTCTCCTCATTCTGCGCGATGTCAAGCTTAGCTTTGCAACCACAACGGGTAAGGACCCGTGACTCCCTTTTCTGGTTTGTCTTCTCAAAGTGCTTCAAATCCCTATGTCCTTCACATGAGAATACAAATTGCCTCCATATGACTATCCCATCCTTCCGCTTCAACTTGCTTTTCCTCACACTAAAACCCTTACCCTTAGCATACTCAATATAGAATTTGTAGCCTTCGTCCTCGCTTCTAAATAGCACATTACCCATCATTTTATACTCCTCCTGATCTTCCAGTCTTATGTAACTAGCATTCATGCTGTCAGACTATACCTAAAGATATTTACAAAGTAAATCAGAAATAACACCCAAAAGAAGCCATGTTTGAACTAAAAAAGAAACCAAATCAATATTTCAGGAGTAATTTGTAACCTCCATTGCCTAAGTCACTAACACTAATGCCATCAAGTTAGGGTGGTGCTATATTGTCACGCAGGTTAAAGCATCAAACTAGATATGATTTTACACACACCACAAAAGTACTTGGGATTGGCTATACTACCATTGATCATAGTCCCATTTTCTACTTCATCAAATTTTTTGGAGAGATACAAAATTAACTAACTAAGCATCAACACACTCAAATAGATAGACATTTTAGTGTTCTCTAGGCTCAGTATTGATTCCAGAAATAAGAGCGATTTACATTTGCGTACTTTTGTAACAGAACAACAGTTGTATATGTCAACGAAGGAACAAGATTTCCCACAAAAAAGTGTATTTGAAATAGTATATCATATGCTAAACTATGTTCAAGGAATCAATTGATCACTATAGCGCTTGGCACATACAATCGGCAAAATCAATTGATCACTAAATTATCAATCGGCAGCTCTTAAAATCAATTTTGACAAGCATCAGTTTCAGTAAACTATGTTCTGGGAAGTGGAACAAAATATTGCAACTTCATTTTTCCTTTCTTGCCTTTCAAACACTTCAGTGATCAGAATTTAAGTGACCATAATGTGTTGACTCATACATTGTTCAGAACGGAACAATTTTTTCCATCTTCATGATTGTATCACTCAAAAAAGCTGAAGTTAGACAGCAAGTAGCATTGACAGTTTCTTTAAAAAAATAAAATTGGAACATGGCACAAGTAGTACTTGTATTGCATTGCAGCCATCGTTTGCTTCGGAGCTTTCGGTACAATCCAAAAATGACAGTTACGAATGGCGCAACAGAGGAGGAGAGGACGGACTTGGACTGGGGAATGACGTACGGGGACGAACGCCGCCTGGCAGCGGCCAACAAAGAAGGCGTCGCGGCCAGAGTCGAACGCACGCGGACGATGCTCGATTCGCCGCCACCAGAATGGAGCGGACGGCAACGGCCTGCAGGGGTGAACGCCGGAGAACAGGGCCGCCAGTAGGAGGATCAGCAGGGAGACGGATGCGGCGGGAGGGTTCGCTGCCGGAGGCGGATGCACCGGGAGGGTTCGCCGCCGGCGTGAGGGTTCGCGAGCGAGAGGGATGCGGATGCGGCATGCGACCGAGAGGCGGGCGAGCAAGAGGGAGAGGATGCGGATGCGGTGGGCGAGTGGATGGATCCGAATGCGGGGGGCGACTGAGAGGCGGCCAAGCGAGAGGGAGAGTATGCGGCGTGCGGGCGAGAGGATGCGGATGTGGCGGGCGAGCGGATACGGCGGGCGACGAGAGCGAGAAGGATGCGTCGGGCGAGCCAGAGGAGGGCGACCGAGAGGAGGGCGAGTGAGAGGATTAGCCGTCCAGCCCGAAACGATACACCGGCTCCCCTACTAACACACCGTTCGGAAGTGCTTCTTGCGTCTGGTTTTTTTGTCTCGTTTACCGTGCGCACGTTTCCTAAAACGATAAACGGTGTATTTTATACAAAAATTTTCTATAGAAAAGTAGCTTAAAAAAGTAAATAAATCTATTTTTCAACTTTTTAATACTAAATACTTAATTAATCACGTGCTAATGACGTTTATCGTTTTGCGTGCGGGCTTAAATAAGCTTCAAAGAAGTGCTTACGAACACAGCGTAACTGAGTTAGTGAAGTACTAGTACATGCATCGTTTCTACTTAGTAGTATAATACTAGCAGTATAGAGCATCGTAAAGTAGCTCCCATCATATTACTGAAGGCAATATCCATGTTAAACAGGAGGTTCTTAATTGCTATACGTTGCTCTTGAATAATGTTTCTGAATGTCGTCAGCCCAAACGTTTCTTCAAGACAGATATATTTGGAGCCAGGGATGGATTAGGATGGCACTGGCTGGGGAAAAAAACGACTTGCTCGTTTTCGCGTGGAACAGCATTGGAGCCATTACTTCCCCATTTGATGGGAGAAGCAAGGTTCAGTGCGACGAGTTCTCGTAAATTTTCCAGTCGACAAATCCACAATGTGACGATAAGAGTATGACACAAGCAAGAGTACTAATCACTTGTTAATAGTCAATATATGTGAGTTAGCGCGTTGATTTGGGACTTCATAAATGTGGTTTCAGTTGTCAGTTCAGCCGGTCTCCTTATGCTTGCATGAAATTCACAAACAAAGAACTGAATAATACTACGGATATTATCGTTTCCTCGTCTCTGAGGACTGAAAATCTGGAGCCTGTCAGAACGATATGATATTTTCTGACTGACGGCAAACAGAAACTAAACATGAGGTGCATCTCCATGCATTCTTCTGAATCTCTGTGTGCAAGCTTCCAAAATGTAAATAATGGGACAAGCCAAGGGAATGAAAATGGAACAATATTAAATCGCACGGTGCTAGAGACATGTATCTATGGTGATTGGAGAGTGAGTGCATTATCCAAACAGGATAAGATATGCCGGAGCCTGTAGTGTGAGTCTTTTCTGAACCTCATGCTGACCTCTCTGCTATGTTCCAAACGCAGATCAATTTTAACCAGTATCTTTCAATGATACCAAATCTCCGATTTACAATATCTGAAATCCATATACAAGTCCAAGTAGACATGTCCTTCAGAACTTAATCAGGAAAGGTTTTCTTTTTCATGCTGAAAAGTACTTACTCCGGTTTTTAATAAATAACGCTGTTAATTTTTGACATGACGGTTGACCGTTCGTCTTATTCAAAAAATATTTATGTAGAATTTATTTTGTTGTGACCTAATTTATCATTAAAGCAACTTTAAGCATAACTCATATTTTTGTATATTTACACTAATTTTTTGAATAAGATAAATGATCAAACGTCATGACAAAAGTCAACGACTCTATTTATTAAAAACCAAAGATAGTAATAATAAGTAAGATAATAAATTTCATGGATGACTGGTCAGAATCATCTCTAAGCTTGCAACGAATTATAACTGGAACAATAATGTAATGGCTTTTGGCACAATTTATTTACTACCTCCGTGGCTCCATCTCAAAATATAAGCACTTCTAGAGTTTTTCACGGAGATTAGGATCAAGATGAAATTAAATAAGGGATGGTTGTGAAATGGTTGAGTCAGGGAATTGGGTGTAGAAATTAAATGAGAAATGGTTATCAACTTCTGAATGGTTGAGATCGGGAAGTAAGTGGAGAGGGCGCTATATTCCAGGACAAATTTCAGTACTACGAAAACCCTTTCTATAGGTGGGCAAAATCAATTCCCCGATGTGAGTCAGTGGACCGCCCCTAACTAAACGTCTGAGAAATGGGACCATTTACACAGGCAAAAAAAAAGGACACATATGGAATTGAAAATCAGACAATTTACATGACAAATGGCCCCATTTACACGGGCGGGCAGCTTAAGGGCCGCCTATGAAAGCTGACATTTCCACCGGCGGCTACTTATGCGGCCCACTGTGCAGAGGGGTGGAAATGTGCAGAGGGCTCAATTCATGAAAGCTCACTGGAAGACAGGCTCGGCTTGGCTCGGTTGGCATCGTGAGCTAAAAGAGCAGCTCAGCTGGGCTATGAACACAGACACATTTAGGAAAGTTCCAGCAGTCATCTCACGACGGTGGGTAGGTCTAGTTGCACTGCACACGGTGGTCGGCATTGACGAGGTGACGGACGGCAGCAGAGCGGCAATGCGGGCGATGGAGAGGAGACGGAGGCCTATGGTTTCCAACGGGGTTGCCGGAGAGTGGGAGGAGGAGGAGGGTACGAATAAAGTCGAGGTTGACGAGGCGCTAGACTATCGGCCCTGCTGCACTGCCTAGGGCACTGGCGAGCTCCAAATCCACAACTCATAGGCTACGCTTGTGAGTGTGGAGGACATGGGTCCCGGGTACCCTAACAAACGGCAAATACGACCATCCGAATAAAAGGTAGGCTGGCTGATGTAATTAGGAATAGAGTAGGAATCAGCTCTATGTTACCTTGTACGATAAGGAAAGGGATATAGTCCTGGCCGAGTAGTACATGGAGCTCTAGGTCATATCCAACTGTGTTTCCTACCCCGTAACCCTTACCCCTCGCCATATATAAGGGGGGTAGGGATCTCTAACAACAACATCCACAACCACCACCAAATTCAACATACAGCGAAAGCAATACAGCACAACTGGTGTAGGGTATTACCTTACATTGAGGGCATGAACCAGTATAAATCGTCTTGTCTTTCAAATCCATCTAGTGTTAGGTCCGACGCATAGCTCTATATTCATTATTGACAATATAAAACATCGACAGTGAGGGCAAACTAGTGAGCAGCGATGACTCTGAATCTGGTCTTCGACGGTGAGGGAGGAAGGCTGGGGCAGGAGGTGGTGGAGTGCTTGGCAGAGGTGTAGCAAGTTGGTGTAGGTAGCGTTGCCTAAGACTGGGAGTGCCGTGCACTACAGTGATGCCTGCCCGTGAGTGTTGTGCGTTGCAGTGTTGCCTTCCGTGTGCATGAAAGAAACAATCTGGGAGGGGGCAGCGCGGCGAGTTGGCGGAAGTGGGAGCTGGGAGGAGCCGCAAAATCGGTGGCGTCAGCGTGTGTGTGCATGTGGGGAGGGGATGAAGACCGGGTGGTGGGGGAGTAAGCATTGGGGATCTAGGGTTTTCTTTAATTGGGCCACTAATGGGCTAGGCTGGCCAAGACTTGCACAAGCTAAACAAGCCAAACTAGCGGCTTGCGAACCGGCTCGGGCTCAGCTCGTTTTGGAAACAAGCTAGGAAGGAGACTCGAGCTCGGCTCGTTCGGTTTTCGAGCTGAACCGAGTCTTGCGAGCCTGAGCTTTTTGTCCACCCCTACTGTGTAGTTATGTTCCACATATGGTCGGTGAGAAGGGTCCCACCTGACGTTCTGCACAGGCGGTTGCCCTTATATATTGGCTGCATGTTCAGTCTCAGGAGGCATCTTTGAAAATTATTTTTTATAGTGTTTTGAACACTAGAATTGCTATATTTTGGTATGGGGAATATCTAGCTAATCATACAAGTCATGATCATGTGAAGGCTCGAGACAGGATAAAGTAATGAATGAGGATTATATTAATTTTACTAAGATATACTCCCTCTGTCCCAACATATATCGACTTTTGGCATTCAAAATTTATCCCAAAATATAGCAACTTTTCTACCTATTTTCTCATCTCAACCAATTGCAACCATCGCTCATTTAATTTTATCTCTCTTCTTAATCCCCGTGAAAAACTGTAGAAGCGTTTATATTTTGGAATAGAGGGAGTAAATCTCTACAAGTCAGGAATTCTGCAGATTCTCATGAAAAGGACAACTCATTGTACTATATCTTGCTAATACAAAACTTATCAATAGTAACAAACATGGACATTACTATTGGAAGTAGGATTAGATTACCCATCTTTCTCCAACTCCAATTCGACTTTTGAGATCATTTCAACAAGATAGGGATAGAACAACTGTAAGGAAAATAATTGATCATGGTCCATGTCGAGCACACTCCATACCCTATAACGCCCATCTCATGGAGCCCTAGAAATGATAGGTCTGTTTTAGTACTCCCGACGGTCACGAAAACATATTCCCTTGGACATTTTACAGAATTCTCCTTCTCTCCTCCACAAAGAACCACGTGCTTCTTTTATGATTGATGCGGCATGCTTATTGTAAAGTTGCGGTGAAATCATGATAAAAATCTACTATTTTGTTTCATAAATTACATCAAAGATAATACTACTAAATACTTTTAAGAATAGTTCATGTGGGATGCAATAATATATTTCGTTTCAACTAAAATGTGTAGCTAACTGAACACGCCGTAGCACCTAGAAACGACTCGATCGAATGAGATTATCAAACTTAACTTGAGAGCACCAAAATTCTAGAAACCAAGAGTCAACAATACTACTGATCATCTATTCATCCCATTGGAAAATGCCAAGTGTGAAGTGTTTGGTCATCTGATCATCTTTCTACTGGGTATGACCGTACGACTTTGCGCCTCTTCCTACCCGGTGTCATAAGCCCGAACAGTGGGCCCGCCAAAATCGCTGCAGCCAATAGCAGAGCAGGGTACTGGATGGGGCATTGCCACCAGACCAATCACGTTCCAGATAAGACCTGCAGATGGGCCCAATCTCAACACCAAAAGTGCAAAGCACACTCGGCTACTACACTGCTAATATCCACCGGGAAAAGAGCAATACTTGAGCATATCTCTCGAGTAGCCCTTATCCAGTGATATTTTTGTCATTTTTGGCGTATCATAGCATGATGCCCTCGTCGCAACTCGCACAATAGATTATACAGATCGAGTGCAAGTGAGCTGGAAACTTGGATAGATTTTAGAGGTTTGTGGGATCATTGTTGCGCTGGAGATTCTTGTGTTTGTTCGTTTAGTTCGTCGTGACACATGAGCTGCAGCTCGGAGAAGGCGGCCGGGGCCGTGGGCGGTAAGTCGGCGCGCGCGTGCGACAGCTGCCTGCGGCGGCGGGCGCGGTGGTACTGCGCGGCGGATGACGCCTTCCTGTGCCAGGGGTGCGACACGTCGGTGCACTCCGCCAACCCGCTAGCGAGGCGGCACGAGCGCCTGCGCCTGCGCGCGTCGTCGCCGCCGCCGCTGACGACGTCGGTGGAGGAGGCGGTGGCGGGGCCGGGGACGACGGCGTCGAAGAGACAGGGGGTCACGCCGGCATGGTCGAAGCGCAAGGCGCGCACCCGGCGCCCGCAGGTCAAGAGCGTCGGGCAGCTGCTCTCGAGGCGGCTCGTCGTGCCGGAGATGGCGGTGGAGTCGTCGGACGAGCGGAAGACCGAGGAAGACGGAGCCCACGAGGAGGGGCAGTTGCTGTACCGCGTGCCGGTCTTTGACCCCGCCCTCGCCGAGTTCTGCTCGCCGCCTCCTATCGATGATGCGGCGGCCGCATCCTCATCGTGCTTCAAGGAGGACGCCGACGACGCCGTGGAAGACACAAAGTATCCAGCAGTTGCGCCGTCGCCCGTGCAGCAGCTCCCGGATAGCTTTGTCAACATCGAACCAACGGACGCCGAGCTGAGGGAGTTCGCCGCCGACATGGAAGCCCTACTCGGACAAGGCCTAGACGACAGCCACGAGCTGCAAGACTCGTTCTACATGGAGACCCTAGGGCTAATAACGCCGGTAGAAGAAAGCGGCCGGGTAAAGATGGAGCCCGACGGCGTTGCCTCCAACAGCAGGGTATCACTATCATCATGCCGGCCTCAACCGAAGCCGGAGGAGGAATCTGCCGACGTGCTGGACATCGATTTCAACTGCACCTCTCCGACCGTGGCAGACGACGACGGTTCCGAACAGAAGTCGTCGGCGACCAACGTCGCGGCCACCGATGCACAGTTCTTCCAGAGGAGTCTGGATCTTCGGCTCAACTACGAGGAGATCATCGAGAGCTGGGGGAGCTCGCCGTGGACCAACGGCCGGCGGCCACACGGTCAGCTCGACGACTTCTGGCCCAACGATCACCATTACTCGGTACGTGATTTTTGCCCGATCTCATAGTCCCGTGCATACGCGTAGCGCATGCGACATACACATGCACATGTACATACTGAATTGAACGGTGTGGTTGTTGCTTCGTGGTGCAGGGCTTGTGGGCAGCGGGAGGTGGCGGCCATGGCGCGGAGGCGGGGATGACGGCGGTGAGGCCGCGGATGGACGGTCCAGGGCGGGAGGCGCGGGTGACGAGGTACAGGGAGAAGCGGCGCACGCGGCTGTTCTCCAAGAAGATACGGTACGAGGTGCGGAAGCTGAACGCGGAGAAGCGGCCCCGGATGAAGGGCCGGTTCGTCAAGCGCCCCCCCGCCGCCGCCGCCGCCGCTGCCCCGTGCGCCGTCACATAGTCGATCGCGCACGCGCCGGCGGCGGGCGGTATAGCACCAGTGGTCGTGCGCCCGATGTCGAGACGTACTTGCGTTCGTATGTCTCACGGACTCGGCATGAAATCTCACACAAAATTTGTCGAAGCTGCTCGATTTAACTAGTACAAATGTTCTTCAATTCACAAGTTATTCTCTTTCTTTTTTCAGTTTTTGTAGGTGTTTGGTTCAATGTTTTTGGATCTCTTTTCTCTCTGTTCCATCGACCGGAGAGAAAGTAGGTGATTGTACATTTGTAAGCATGGTGTTCATGGTTTTCTAGAAACACTGAAGGAAACAAAATGACTTGTATATGTAAACTGGTTTGTGCTCGCGCAACCTATGTACATTCAGAACATATTATTTTTATTGCATGTAACATGAGTATCTGAAAACTTCTTACCGGGGCGATTAAAGTGTTCATGATAATCACATTCATAAAATCACCGTTATAAGCATTTGACCGATCACAATTATAAGTATCTAAAAACTTCTAACCAGGCTTTTAACTTATGACCTTAACGAGCCAACTCATAAGTTATTCATTTAGCTCGTTAGTACATAAGGTTATCATATCTTTTACGTATTAACTAGTATTTAGTTCTTCAATTATTTATAAACAATTTGTATTTAGTAAGTTACCGTTTATTATTATATTAACATGTAATAAATTGATAAATTTAAAATTATAAAGATAGAAGTAATATAAATAAGATAAGCCTGGTTAATAAGCCTAACAAGTAAGCTCGCGAGCTGAGCCGAGATGGGTTTTAGCTCATTAACTCAATAAATTAAGCCGAGCTGACTCGTTAAGTTAACAAACCAAGCGAGCTTAGCTGGCTCGTTATCCAAAGAGCACTCAGCTGCTCCCTACTTTATCAATTTCTGCGTAGAGTTCCATTGGAGGCCCAGATTTATATAGGCCCAGTTAATTTAGGAGCTCAAAACGGGAGGCAGGTAAAGGCTTTAAACTCTGGCACATCATTTGTTTCGTGGATTGGTAGGCAGACTGAGCCCAAAACTTCTAATATTTTTATCAGGACAAATTGTGTTGCAACACATAATCTACACATGAAAACATTGTTATTGCCCATCAAGTAAAGGAACAGAACAAAACTTCCCGGTACCCTATGTTCTGACACACAAAGGCAACAATACTAGCACTCTAAACAACAGGTTGATCTCTGATAATTTGCCCTCCAAAAAAATTGTTCCAAAAAATTTGTGCAGAGGACGGCATTTTACTCTGTCCCACCAATCCTCTTCTTCAGAGACTCGATATCGTCGGCCAACTCTTTCCTGCTTTCCTGTAATCGAACAGTACCCAATATCGCCGTGTCAACAATGTTGCAGCCACTACCACTAGGTGCGGCAATTCAGTGATGCAAGTTAGTTAGTGCGTAATTGCATACCTTGTAGAGGAGGTAGCGGTACACAAACCAGCCGCTGTACCCGAGCCCGACGAGCTCCATGAACTTGGGAAGCTGCAGCATCCACATGCATGTGAACTTGTTGCACCGCTCTAACGCAAAATGAATTGAGCCAAAATCAACAGAAGCCATGTAGACGAACCAGAGGCACGGAATTCAAGGCGCCGACGATGACGGAAGACAGCCAGAGGGCGACGATGGCGCCCCCGGCGTACGTGAGGACGGTGGACTTGTTCTCAACGGCGTCCCACTGCCACAAGTAACAACCCGAACAATTGCATAAAACTCATGAGCTAACAGCTGGTTAGTCTTACTAACATGGTATTTTTTCTAGCTTATTTTTCTAATTTATAAGTCACACGTAAAACGATAAACATTATTAGCATGGGATTAATTAAGTATTTACTATTAAAAACTTAAGAAATTGATCTATTTATTTTTTTAAGATACTTTCATATAGAAAATATTTAAAAAAACGTACCGTTAATCTTTTTGAGAAACGTGCTCACGAAATCAAAAAATAAGCTGCTGGGAGTAGCCCCTGCAAACAGCGTGTAAGTCCTAACCGTCACGTACCTTTGCTTTCAGGTCTTCGATGAGCTCGTCGCCACTCGCGGCGGAGGTCGAGGTGTCATCGGACGATGCCTTCACTAGGAGCAAAGATAGCCTCGGTGCATGTTGGAGGAGAAGAGGGGAGAAGCTGCGCCCGGGGAGAAGGATGGAAGGCGGCGAGACGGCGCCGGCGGCGGGGAGGCGAGCTCCGCCGAGAAGCGCCGTGGAGTACGCCGTGGCGGCCATGCCAGTCGTGGACCCTCTACCTGGCTCTTCCCTGGCCTCTGCTTTCTTTTCCTTGTCCACGCTATCGTCGACTGTCCCCTCCAGAAACAGTAAAGCACTGTAGCGCTCGAGCTGAGCCTCTCCTGTTCTGGTTAGTTTGCGCCTACTCCCTCACTGCGATGGTCAGTCTAGCGATCGGCCACGTGGCAAGATGGTGGGCTGCGATTGGTTCCCTCCCTATCTCAAAAATCTGCACCCCTGGCTTCCAAGGATTTGGTTGGTCCTGGCCTCCTATAGTCCTATGAGCCTCAAGTCGGTTTGGTGGCTGCTAATTAACGATTTTTGTTCAAAGCGAAGTTTGGCTCGGCCTCGGCAGACTCCATCATTCCACGGTTACACCACGCGTCAGGTTAAACGTTTCTCTGATCCTCCCATCTCATGTATCAACAGAACTAAGAAGTGTTTGAAGGTGAGTAAAAAAAAAAAAAATTATATAAAACGAGATAAGTTATTAGCGTATGATTAATTGAGTTTTAATTATTACAAACTTAAAAAATTTTATTTAATTTTTTAAGTAATTTTTATATAATTTTTTTAAAAAACAATATTTAGTAGTTCGAACCTATAAAAAAGTTTTTTTCCCTCTTTCATGGACTGCCTCTCGTCGATCCGTGGCAGTAGCCACCTTTGCGTGTCGACGCGGCCTTTCTCGCTGTCCTGTCGTGCGCCGCCACACGGCACACGGCGAGACGGGCCCCTCCGTGGCTTGGCGTGCACACCAACGCTGCCGTTGCCGTTGAAACTGCCACCCTCCCTCGCATTCGCATGTTGCGAGCAGTAGTACGTAGTGACCAGATTACATACGATCATTCATCAGCCTCGCGCGCGCCGCTGCGGATTGGATTGTCACCTCGTTGTGTGCTCGTGGACAGGGAGAGAGGAGCGAGGGATCGAGCAATGGCGGCCGGCGCGGCGAGACGGCGGTACATCGGGCCACTCCTGTGCGTCAACGTCGTCATGCACGCCGCCGTCCTCGGCCTCGCCGGGTGGTCGCTCAACAAGTTCATCGACGGCGAGACGCACCACCGTACATGCCACGCATTTCCGTGACATGACATCCGGTCGTGGTGGTGCCGTTCGACCTCATCGCCCTGTATTTGTGCATGTGCAGATCTTGGAGGGAACACGTCGACGGGGTACCTGCTCGTCTTCTCGCTGATGGCCGGAGCGGTCGGCGTGTGCTCGGTGCTCCCCGGGCTGCTCCACGTCAGGGCATGGCGCGGCGAGACCCTGGCGGCAGCGGCGTCCACCGGACTCGTCTCCTGGGCGCTCACTGCCCTCTCCTTCGGGTTAACTGTTAACCGCTCTCTGCGCGCTCGCTCCGACAGCTTACAGCCTCATTACTTCTCTGGAAATTGATCAGTAATCTCACGGCGTTTTCTCTGTTCTTTACCCTTTTCAGCCTCGCCTGCAAGCAAATCACTCTAGGGAACCGAGGAAGGCGGCTGGTACATACTCTCTCTCCGTTCTAAAATATAAAAACCTATTAAATAGAATATATGCTGATACTATAAATTTAGTTTAAATTTAGAGTACTAGCATGCGTTCTATTTGATACTTAGATTTTAGAACTGAACTAGTATATATTCTATTCAATACTAGATTTTTATATTTTAAAATAAAAAAAGTAAATCGCTCTCCGTCTACGTCGCTACCAGCTGATTCGTGCCCTCTTTTTCTTCGTTGACGGGCATGTCTTTGCAAGCAGAGGACGCTGGAGGCGTTCATCGCGATCTTGACGCTGACGCAGCTGCTCTATCTGATTTTGCTCCACGCTGGTTCTCTGGGTAGCGGCATGTTTGGCCTGAGATGCAGGAACTACGACGAGGACCTGCGTTGCCGCGGGATCATTAGTGGAGAACTCGACACGAACATCAAGTCAGCCAGGGACGCGGGTGCATGACCAGCGCCGCGATGACGAGGCCGTTCCAGTATCTCGGTCATACGAGCTGTTCTCTTTTTTTTTTTTCTCTTTTTTAAGGAGAGTTCCAATCTATAAGTTTAGATGAAAAATCTTCTCGTTTTTTATGAGCACGCTTCTTAAACTACTAAACAGTGTGTTTTTTATAAAAAATTTTTATATAAAAGTTACTTAAAAAATCATATTAATCTACTTTTCAAGTTTGCAATAGCTGATACTCAATTAATCATACGTTAATGACTTAATTCATTTTACGTGATTTTTTTTCTTTGCTCATCTTCAAACTAACCCTCAGTCTCAGTCTAGTTCAGTTGCTTTGAAATTACAGGATTCTTTTTCGCCCTTTACCACCTGAAGTCTCAACTAGCACTATCTGATAGGAGTACCGTTTTTATTCTCTTCTCTAGTGAATTTGACACCACGTGTGGAACATTTGGAACCTTGCATGAACCAAAACAGACTGACGTGAACTTAGGTCACCAACAAAAGAAATGAGAATAGGCGGGGAAAATATTTTCACTCATCTATCCTTCCAAAGTGTAATTAGGAATGTAGAGTACTTAGGCACTATTTTATTCAAAAGTGATATGTCATTTACAACAGTACTTACTCATTTTTTTATAGACTAGATGCCATACAGTGAGGTTACAAAAATACCCCTCGGGGGATTACTAACCCTAAAAGCAAATTAGATAAGATGGGCTTGTTTCATGGTCCCCTAGGAATAGTTGGCTAGAGTGGTTGAGATTGATCCCCGTGCCACGTGGAGAAATATCCCTTTGTGGCGTACGCCTTAAGCTTCGTCCTCGACTTCTAGCTTTCTCCTTTCAAAGGGAAAAGGGAAATGTTTTTGAGCCTCTTTTTGACAAAATGTTTTCTCCTCTAGACCAGTTAGGTAGTTTTCATCGTCCAAGTACTTAACAAGAAAAAACCATTAGTTGTTATCTAAGTATCAATTGAATAGAGGGCACGGCACCTAATCTGCTCAACACACCATCCTCATGACAAATCTAAATCTGGATTAGCAAGGAGAATTTAGTCTCTTAACCTTTTTTAATTAACAAAGGATATTTATCACAGTTGCAGACCACGAAGAGGTCACAACCAGACCAAACTAATTAAACATGACAACATCATCTCAGCGAGGACAACACTAGCAAACTGACCATAAAACGTACTAACCAATACAGTCGCACACATGACACACGGCTAACTGAAGGCTCCACGAACGCATTGAGAACAGATTAACGAGCAATCGAACAGGATGGACTGGCTCAAGCTGGCCACTTCCTTCTGCGAGCCAGCAGGATATGTGCGCTAGATGGCTCTGACGGCGAGCTTCATGCCGGCCTTGCAGTGCCCCGGCTCGGTGCAGATGAAGTAGTGCGTGCCCTTGCGGAGCGTCACCTTGTCGTGCCCGCTCCTCATCTTCCTGACGCCCCTCGGCACCGTGCAGCTCCGGTACGCCGCCGGGTCCACGGCCGCCACGTCGTGCACGGCCCCGTTGTACTTGAACTCTGCGCATGCACGGATTTACCACACACACAAATCAAACAGACGGTGTCACGTGCGCATACCGTTTGACGACGCAGCTAGAGCAGAGTGGCCATTACCGAGCACGTCGCCGGCGCGGAAGGTCTTCCCCTTGGCCCACCCCTCGGCGTAGAACCTCCACCCGCCGTTGTCGCCGACGGTGTACCTGGCCGCCTCGGCGAGCGGCGCGGCGCTCATCACGAGGAGGCCGATCAGCAGCGCCACCGCGGCGGCCCCGTTGCATGCACCGCCTCTTCCCTGACTCGCCATCGATCGATCGATCGCTAGCACAGCACGCGCGGTGGTTTTTCTAACTCGGCTCAACCTTGAGAACACTGGAGCTGCTCAGTTGCGCTAGCTGATCTCCACGGCGTGGCGTTTTATAGCGCGCGCGCAGCCTGCGCTGATTAATTTGGCATGGGAGCGCGCGCGAGTGGAGTGGGTGCGCGTGAGACCTGCTCCCCGGCATCGGAATAGCTAGGGTCTCGCGCTTTGATTAGTAAGCTAATCTGCCCAGCCGGCCGGTGTGGCCGGGGGCGGAGAAACGCAACAAAAAATGTGAGCTCGCCTAGGAGCAGAGGAAAATGAACCTTATTGGGCACTCTGCTCTGCTCAGGCCTCTTTCTTGGCTTCTTCCCCACACGGATGCTTGCCTGTTTGCTTGCTTAGATGTGATTTTTGCTCACTTTTCCGCCGCGATGCTAGAGAACTACGCGATCTGATCTCTCTAACATGTACTCCCTCTTTCTAAAACATAAAACGTATTAGATTTTTATATGATCTTTAATATTATATTTTAATTATTAGTCTTTTTTATAATATGTCATCAACAACCACAAATTAATATTATCTAAAAATATTATCAAATACGAAGATAATGATACTACATTCATAACTTTAAACACATATATTTTTACTTTAATTATTAGTCAAAATTTTTAAATATTAAATTTATAAAAAATAATGACGTCTTATATCTATACTACTTTAAAAGAAGCTAGTGGTAGAGGTGAGTGGTAAATCTATCTTCCTCCATCAACTTCTTATTTTTTACTTTTTTTTAAGAGAAGAGGGTATGACAAATAGGACCCACCTATCAGTTTTGTAGAATGTATATAGAAATTAAGAGATGAGATTTATAAAAAGTGATGAAAAAATGGATCGATGACATCTTTTTTAAATTTCGTTGTAACGCATGTATAATATGCTAGTTTTTAAATGAAAGGAGTACGTAACATCATCTGGCGAAATTTCTCTAGTGCAGACGCAGCTTTCTCATTTCGTTGCAGCGCAGGAAACCAATCTTTGGAGTATACTTGTCGTGGACGCGAAGAGTTTATCATGGCTGGCCAGTTGCAGCAGTAACTCCTTTTTGTCAAAGAAGCGCAGATACGTCCACACAGAAATGATCCCAGGTTAGTGCACTGTCACATACTCCAATCCTTCAATTATGGCTTGATCATATTTTACGCCTTACGATCCGCGTGCTTGGACGCCGACATAGTTCATTGGAAACCCTCAAAACGGCACCTGTTTGGCTGTTTGTGCGTGGTTGAGATCTACTGATCTATCTGACCCGCGCGATTCTCGTAGTTGCGGCCGATTTTAAAGACAAATGCTTCGTCTTAATTGGGCGGAGCTTGGTTTTCTCCCATGATATCGTGGAGGAAATCGACAAGAGTTGTGTCGTTCAACGTCGGTAGACTGCAGGTCAACTAAACCATGGATACAAGTGTGACAAATTATTGGGGGTACTTTAATTAACTGGCTTCGGTGTTTTGAGATTATAACGTAGTACTGGTTATAAAGTCATTAACTTTTTTATTACATTTAACCATTCATTTTAGTTCAAATATGTAAAAATATAGGTCATGTCTAAAATTTTCTTAATGATAAAACAAGTCATAATAAAATAAACGATAATTACATAAATTTTTTGAATAAGATAAATTATTAAACATCGTACTGAAAATCAACGGTGTTGTCTATTAAAAAACATAGATAGTAATACTATTATGCATGGTGGTTATATGAACCATAAAGTTGGCTTTCCAACCAGTACTTACACGTTCAAAATTGATATAGGCCGGACTTGAACAGACCAACTTTAAATGACTCGGTTTGGTCTGCTTGCCTATGATGGTGTCGATGGCCCGTAGAAACTACTCCAGTCAGAGGCTTTTTCGGCTTTTTCCTATTCAGATGCTCAGAGCCCAGAAATAAATTCTTAAAAACAAGGCAATGTCAACTGCGGCCTGGCCGCCTGCAAATGGCCGACCCATGGCACAGAGTACTGTTCGGATGGTCCGCACTATATACGGACGGTCCGGACAGGCTACTTTGCAGGCGGCCGCAGAGTACTGTCCGGACGGTCCGCACTATATACGTACGGTCCGAACTATACAAATTGCCGTTTCACAATATATAGTCCGGACCATCGTCACCCTGTTTGGACGGTCCGCACTGTACAAATTGTTGTTTTGCATTATATAGTCCGGACCATCCTCACCCTGTCCGGATGGTCCGGACAGGCATATCTGTGGCGGCAAGGAAGAGGAAGTACCCACGCTGCACACAGTAGTTACATCTCTACTTGGTTATCTGTTTAAAATTTCCTAAGACATGTAATAACGATAAGTAAAAACGTTTGATGTGCCGTTTGTACTCTTTATTTGGATAATTTCATTATGTTCGTATGTAATTAACGTGTGTTCGGTTGTCACCGCTCAGAATGTACTTTCGCCGTAAAATTGAAACTGAAAAATTTATATTTTTGATCAGTTTCGTCACAAACATAGATCGTAAACGATCGACGATCGTAAATAAAGTAAAGGGGTTTCTTCAGTATACGTAGAATTAATAAAACATGATATACAACAGACAAACTATCACAGATGCAACGTACTACGGGCCCTGACCGTAACCTCTAGCCCTCTTTATCCTCCTACCCTGCGCTCGCACCTGCCCCTGGGAGTACGTCAGCCGGTCTGGTGGTACGGCACGGCCAGCGCGGGTCGTCTGCACGGGTGTGGCAGCTGGTGGGTCCTGTGTCTGTGGTGGCGGAGCACCTTCGAGCTACGAGGCTGGTAGTATCTCCTGGATCTCCTCGCCCGAGTCCTCCAAGTCGTCCCCCTCGAAAGGATCCGGTGTCCAACCGCTGCAGCGTGCGGCCTGCGTGGAGGAGCCAGCGTCAGCGAACATCCTCGGTGCTGTAGAGTAGAACCATGTACACCAAAATATTGATAATTGCAAATCAAAATTTGGCAAGGCAAAAATAAAGTTTGATATAACCTGAAGGACCTCCTGTGGTGGCTCGAGGGGCAGTTGTCACGCCCACGCCCTGCGGGGAGGAGCCAGCGCTAGCAAATATCCCCAGCGCTGTACAGTAGAACCATGTGCACCAAAATATTGATAATTGCAAACCAAAATTTTGCAAAGCAAAAATAAAGTTTGATATAACCTGAAGGACCTCCTATGGTGGCCCGAGGGGCAGTTGTCATGTCCAGCTGCGCGTGTGGTCGGCTGTGGTACACTCCATGCGGCGATGTGCTAGCTCTAGAGGGATGTAGGTACGGTGTAGCGAAAGCTGCAGGGAAGCATATTGATCTACAACAGTACATGTCGTAGAAGGAAACATGTTATGAACTGATGGTTAGTCCAATTTACCTCTGGAGGGGCCAGATGGCTGACTGGAACCCTGCGGTCGCACTCCTGCTCCTGCTCCTGCTCCTGCTCCTGTTCCTGCTGGCCGTGGCTGTTACTGCTGTACAACTACGGGAGGTACCGCATCGACTGCACGACAAGTGAGCGCACGAATCACTGTGAGCATCGCCTGACGAATCCTCCCGAAGGTCGTCCTCTGCTCATCGGCATTCAACACAATCCCACTGTCCAATCGTTCGAACGCTGCGTTTACATCAGCCTGAACCTGTCGCGCTGCGTCAGCCTATTTTAGATATGACGTGAACATGTGTTAGAACTGTGGACACGTACAAAGGAAATAGCAAAGTGCAAAGATAATGTGACGTACCGCACGGAAGTAGTCCTGGTCACGGTGTCTAGGATACGTGTCCGTCGTAGCGGCGACGTGTGGCTGTGGATCATTTGGGGTGAACGTTACGCGTGTGCGGGTACGGGCCTGGTACCACGTCAGGTATGCTAGGTAGGCTTCCTCAGTGTGTGCATGTATCTCGTCGACCACCTCCTCCGTCGCCAACAACCAATCGTCCACGTACTTCTGCAGTCGAGGATACCACTGAACACCAGCTGCATGTCCCCTACGATTATATCTATTTGCAGAGATTGCATTAGACTACATTAAATAGTTATAGTAGTAAACAAAGATCGCAGTTGTACTAACCGGTGCACATCGCGCAGCACATCGATCTGCACGGGCACAGGGGAGTAGTGACGTAGTCCGAACTGTCGCAGCACGAGCTGCGGAGAGTGGGGCTCGACGAAGATGTCGAACACCAACGGCACCATCGTCATCCAGTACGCCTGGTCGCGCGTGCAAAGAGTAGAGAGTCCGAGCGGTGCACGGGCCGCGATGGCCTGCGGACTATACGGCTCCCAGACGAAATAGCGTGCTTCTATCCCGCACTCACCGCTCGCGGCAATAACGTGACAGTATGGCTTGTGGAGCAGAGTAGGTTTTCAGCACGAGCACTTGCAGGTCCCGTCTTCCTTCAGCACACACTCCTGCACAACTCTTTTACGGAAGATTCCGCGCATGCCCTTGTCGACACACAATATTTCAAATCTGTGTTCTTGTGTGCCTTGAGGTAGAACACGATGTCTTCGGGCCTTTTTACTTTTATCTTGCAGATACTTCGTCAGTAGTGTGCCAAAGAAAAGATTATTGTTCGTCATTGAGGGCCTAGCTGCTCTGAACCGATCTCTGAAGTACTTGCATGTGACATGCAAGATAAATTCAACTATGCCAACAAGTGGGAGCCCTCGAACACCACGCATCACCCAGTTATAAACCTCTGCCAAATTTGTGGTCATTATGCCAAACCGAGAACCATCCTCGTCATACAACAATGCCCATTTCTCCTTTGGCTCATTCTCAATCCAATGTGAAAATTTTCTAATTGAGAATGCATACCTTCTTCTCATATGAGGTCCGTCAGTTGATAGAGGTTCAAGAGCTTGTGGAGCCTCATCCCCTCCAATGGTAGTCCTCCTGGACTGCTCATCTGTTTGTTTAGAGGTCAGCTCATCCAACCTTCTCCAAAACTCATTGAATTTCTTCTCTTGATTCTGGGTGCAAAGCCTCTTAAAAAGATCCATAAGGTGCTTATTCTTAAATTGTCTGTAGAAATTAACACCCATATGCTGCATGCACCATCTGCTTTGGACATCAGACCACCTTGGTGGGTATCCCTTCTCAACACATCCATATCTCAATTCCTCAATTGCACGCAGCAAGCCGGCGTGACGGTCATGTATAAGGCATACGTCTGGTCTCATCCGTACAACTGCAGACTTAACCCTTTCTAGAAACCAATACCAGCTATCAGTATTCTCACTCTCAACAAAAACAAAAGCAATTGGTAGAACTTAGTTGTTTCCATCAACTCCAATTGCTATTAAGATCTGTCCTCTGTACTTTCCGGTCAGAAATGTCCCATCGATGCAGAGGATGGGACGACAATGGACAAATGTCTGAATGCAAGCACCTAATGCAAAGAATACTCGTTGCAACACACTTTTATTACCATGGTGAATTGATGGAAAGACTTTTAGGTTGTAGCACGTCTCCAGATTCATCTGAAGAATACAGCCTAACAGACGAGGCAAATTATCATAGGATGTTTCAAATGTGCCAAATCTCATCTCTACAACCTTCTGTTTTGCCCTCCAAGCCTTAGCATAGCTAATTGTGTATTTAAATTTCTCTTCAATATGTCTAACAATTGACCTTGGTTCGTACCCCATATTGTTAATAATATGGGAGTACATCTCTGTCGCAACAAATGCAGATGTCATGTTTCTGTGATATTTTTAAACACCGGGTAAATAACATGAATGCTCAGTCACGATTGAAACTTGCCAATAATCTTTCCATTTACCCTTGAATGCGTGCACCCGCCATGGACACCCATCCTTCATGCACTTTACTTCATAGACCGATTTGCTTGACTTCACGACTGAGAACTCCCTTTGAAGTGACACGGCCCATTGTTTTACTGCCTCCTTTAAATCATCTACATATGCATACTTAGCTCCTTGGATGACCTCATTTTCCTTGTACTCCCATGACACATGATGTCCCTCAGAGATAGAAAGCCTAGAGAAGTCCTGGTTGCTCCATTCTGCAAGCATCATGGTGTCCTCATCAGACGAATCATCATGCTCTGCTTGCTCGTTTTCAGAATCTTCCCTATCCATTTCTTCGACGATTCTGTTGATTTGTTCTCCCTCATCTGCCACACCTGTTGGCTGTCTATCTTCTTCATTCCCTCCTTCATTCCCTTCTTTATTTTCTTCTATTGTTTCGCTATTACCTCCCGCCGTACTTGGACCCACATCATCTTGCACGGGCATTGCACCAGCAGTATTTTCTTTCTCATATATCGACACAAGTATGCCCAGTGGCAACCACGTTGGAATGCATTCTCCACATACCATCTCCAAGTGGCAGTACAATCCACCGGCATCAGTTCCCAAAAAAAACCTTCAGCTGCACGACTGACTACTACATACAAGGTTATTGTGCTGAGCTCGGGGTTAAATCGAAACCCTCGCATCAGCCAGTTGTACACTAACCCAAAACTTCTCTCAGCTGGTCTATCAATCCCCTTAGCCGTTGAACTAAAATCCGACAGATCTACCCTTTCTGGACCATATCTAACATTCCCTTGCCCGTGAAATAACTAAAATATCACCTTATTTGACATTTCTGTTGATGAAAAAATACAGTTAAACTAGATACCAATATTCTCCTCATATCTCTACAAAAATTAAATCATCTAACATATTAACTAAAAACCTACAGATCTACGAGTAACAATTTATTTTCATATAGTACTATATACATAACCAGTACAATACTACATCAATTTATGCATAGAAATAGAAATTACAAAGTGATAATAGATTTTACCTGCAGACAAATCAGCAAACTGACAGAGCTTCGCTGCTTTCGTTCAGGCTCGCTCTCAGCTCTCTCTTCTTTTTTTTCTGTAATTTTAGTGAATTTTATGACATTTATGGAGTCTGGGAGGGGGTTTATACTGCCCAGGCTAAAAACTGCCCTCCCAGAGGGCGGCAAGGGGGCCGCCTGCAAAATGGCCGGCCTGTGGGCCGGCCATTTTGCAGGCGGCCCCCGAGGCACACAAAAACCGCCCTCCCAGAGGGCGGCAAGGGGGCCGCCTGCAAAATGGCCGGCCCCCCGGCCGGATTTTTACAGGCGGCCCTCTTGCCGCCCTCTCAGAGGGCGGTTTTTGTCTGTCCCGGGGGGCCGCCTGCAAAATGGCTGACGGCCATGGGCCGCCGGCCAACGGCCGTCAGCCACGTCATCATATCGCCCTCTGGGAGAGCGATTTCAGACATATCGCCCTCCCAAAGGGCGGCGGGAGTATATTTTTGTAAATTTTTGAAATGAAAATGTAGTTTTGTAAATTTTTTATTAAATAAATATAAAAATAAAAAAAATTCCGTTAGGTTCACGGCGAACTCCACAGCGTCAATGACAGCAAGCAACAGGCCAAGAAGGGAACTGAAGAGTGGACTTTGGAAAAAAAAAGTTCATTTTACCTTTCTCAATTATGATCTGGGCCTGATCCATAACCTTAACCACAAAATCACACATAAAGGCTCTCCCGACTATCAACACTAGCTCATTTTGTCTCCTCGAGCAGTTTGAACGGTGGTTTTGTCCTATGTGGCATTACAATAAGTGGTTTTATCTAATGTGGCATATTGATTTGGTCCACCTATATTGACGTGGTACTTATGTGGCAGTTCAACTAGAAAAAAAATTAAAACATCTATGGGGGCCACACGTCACACATTAAAAAAAGGCATCTCTGTGAGATCCAAGACACCAAAGACGCCGGTACAGTCTCCATCGTTCTCCCCTGGCCGGCGAGCTAGATTTGCACCACGGTCACCACTGCTACCGACCGGCTTCATCCCTGACCCCTGCAGCTGGATCTATTCCTCGTCTCACTACATTTCAGCCACCCACGAGCTCCACCGCCCACCGCGGCGGTGGTCTCTTCTGAGCTCCTTGCTCCGTTTGGGTCGCCGCCTACTGGACCTCGATTGGTCCCAAGGTTGTTGTCCTCTCCGCTACTTGGTGTTGCCATCTTTCTCTTTGTCTTCGCTCGCTATTGTGGCTTCTCCACCTAGCACCTCGGGAGCATATCTGAGAGGCTCCCACCGTCCACTGCCATGTCGTCCCCACGTCCGGCTCCACCGTCCCCTCCTTCGTCAATCTCGTTGTTGCCGGATGGGAACTGTGGCGGCCGCACTGCTTTCGGCCCCGTTGCCTCTTCTCCAGCTCCACCTCGCAGCTATTGGGCTCCCACCATGGTGGCCTCCTTGTGCTCCACTGCCTTTGCCTTGTCCCTTTGGTCTTCTCTTTCCTCTCCACCACCGCCTTTGACATCGCCAGTGAAGAGGGAGAGGAGGCTAAGGCCGGGGCAGCACCAGAGGCAGTGCAAGGAGGGCACGCCCCCTTGTATGCCGCCATCGGCTCATCCCCGTGCTCGCCTTCACCAAGCTCGGGTAGGTCGCAGATGAGCTCGAAGAGGCAAGTTCATTGAGCTCACTGGCGGCTGTAGGATAGAACACAAGACCAAGCCTACCAGAGGGGAGTGAATGATAGGAAAATTAAACAACTAAATCTTTTAGCGGAAATAAAAGCAACCTCTGACCTGGATGAAGTTGCGATGCACTATTGTATACCGCTGGTCCGATCGTCGTGCTGTAGGCGCTCCGACCACCTTGAAGCCACCGATCTAACCGCCCACGAACAAAGAACACAACTCGACGAAGCTATTGAAAGTAGATCAACTTTATTGCATCAAGATGTGTCTACAAAGTGTATACAAAGCACTCCTCTCTCTCAAAACTAAACCCTAACTTTTCTCTCTTCCAAAAGTTATGGCTCTAGGGTCTTAACCCCTCATCTATTTATATCTAAAACCTTCTACACAAAGTAGGAGTAGAACTCCTAATCCTATTAAGACTCAACTCCTAATCCTATTAGGACTCAAACTTTCCAATCTTTAGCTCTTATCCAAAATAAATTCCTCATTTTATACGCATACAATTCCTCTTGTATGCTATATGGAATCTTCACATCCACGTGCATTGATCTCTAACTTTTAGTATCCCGCATGATCTCCCGATCATCCGAACATCAACTTCTCCGAAGTTAACTCTCGATCCATCACCGGTAATACTCCTGAGGCCTCGAGACTCACCTACATATGTAAAAACAAAGAAACCATATCCGAGCACAAGTTCTTCTTAACTTGACTTACATTAGTCACACACAGTCACACCAACATCCACATATATTTTTAAACCAAATTCCATTAAATAAATCATTTGTAAAGCCAATTGTTCATCATAAAATATTAATCATCACAATGATTTTACAACAGCAAATACCTTGAGCTCACTACTTTTTTTCATGTGACCGACATGTTGGTCCCATGGTTTTTTTTTTTTGTTGAATTTCCACATAAGTGGCACATCAGTACAAGTGGACCAAGTCAATGTGTCACCTTAGACAAAAACGCTAATAGTAAAATCACCGTGCAAACTACTCGAGAGGCAAATTAAGCCGGTTTTGATAGTTGAGGGAGTCTGGTCGGGTCATAGTCAAAGAAGGCAAAATAGATTTTTCTCCTCATTTGTAAACTGTAAATTCCTGCTTTAATGAATTTGTTGCTTCAAGGCAAGTAGAGGTGATTGTTGGATTTGTTGCCAAACATATTTCGCTGCAACTTTAACGAATGTGAACAAGTTTAACATGACGAACACATACTTTTACATTTCTTCAGATAAAAAGAGAGAGCCAACAACCCTCAAAAGTCTACCGCCAAACGACGTAGTGCTTGGTACTGCAGCATGTGATTGCTCAAGTATTCTGTTAAATCCAAGTGCGGCGAGTTTATTCGACGATTCGTCGTTCCACATACATGTTCTGATGTTCTGGAACTTTCTAAAGTATGATTAGTTAATTTTTTTTAGCGACATGCTCAGATGTTCTGGAACTTTCTACACCCCCCATCATATTAGAGTTCCCGTCGCCAAGACAGCAGTACAAAGGCAACCCAAATTGATTAATTACTCCACAAACCACCATACCCCAGATCTCTTTCCACGCTACGCTTTCGACACCTGTTCCATTTAAAATCCGGCGAGGCGACGTGGCCGCGCAGGCGGCCACAACCCACTTCCCGCGACGCAATTAACTAATCGCTAAACCCAAATCTTCTCCCCTAATCTCTTTCGCCGAGCCCGTTTCCCTCCCTCTTCTCCCCTCCTTGGCCAAAAGCCAATTCCACTGCGCCATTTCTCCTTTTCCTATCTCCCACTTGGAGTTCTGGAAAGATCGATTCGATCCTTCTAGACCCTTCTCCGCCCCCGTTTTAAAGGCGCCGGCCGCCCACCCGTCGCTTCAGCGGTCGCAGTCGCCCACCCTTGCCGCTCTATGGTTGGAGCCCGCGGCGGATTCGAGGTAATGAGAAGTTTCTAGAGTCCCCTTCGTCCTCTTCTTTTACTGCTGCCGCTGCTGCTAGATCTCGGTTCCGTTTGATCGGATTTTGTGCGTCGTAGTTTGCGTTACGGTGATCATGAGCCCGTTGGTAGATCTGGGGTTTGGTTTTCTTGGGTTTTTGCGCGTGGATTTTCATGGGGGTAACGTGGGTTCCGGGCTTCAAAGGGATGGAAACGTAGAGTTGTTCTAACGACATTTGTAGAAGATTTGCTAGATTCCTTCAGATACTTAGAAGATGTAAGCCTGCACTGCAGGTTTTTGTTCTGGAATCAAAGTTAGTAGTCAAAGTTCTGATTTGTTTCGGTACCCGTATGTTGTATTCTGGGAAAAGTAAACTAACTGAGATTGCCCAGTTTGCATGTTCCCCTCTTTAGCTGAATTCGCCTCATGCCAATGACGCATTAAATTATTTAGCATTGTGCAGCAGTTGCCGACATTCTAGAATCCATTTGAGCTTAGTAAATCATTTGCCTTATGACTATTTCAGTTTGCAAGTAGTAGTCATTCTATATTCTGTGCTTATTGATTTATCAGTGTGCATTTCTCAAATAACATTTTTATATTGTGCTTGACTAGTTATTGCATTTGGTGGCACCAAGCATGAGGCAACAACCGCATTACTTGCAAGAAAGACACAAGTAAGACACTAACACATCCTAATATGTACTGTAATACTTCAGTAGTTAGTGGTTTTGTATACTTCAGTGGTCTTGTGCTCACAAGACCAACCTGTACCAAAATTTTCTATTACTGAATTACTTCTCTTCGAGAGTAATTAGTTTTGAACTCAAAATTGCTAGCACCAATTTGAAGTCGAAATCAGATTAAACTATTGGGTATTACCGTTTTAATGTGATATGCGCTTACCTAAGAACTGTAACTTTTGATTGCTAAAGATTTTAGTAGTTAACTCCAGTGCATTGCATCAGGAGCCATCCATGTTTAACAGCAAACTTGTTTGTTGGTTGCCATGCTGCTGACCAGACTGTAAATCAGTAGACTTGTTTGCTACAAGTTTTAAGTAATTTCAAGCATTACCATATTAAGTACATCAACTAACTAATAATAACAAATGTTGCCATACATACGAAAAAAACCAATGGTCTACCGTCTCAAAGTTAGCATACTGCACAGATTTCCAAGCAGTGGAATGTAAAGAAATTTACTTTCTCAGAATATAGCATGAAAATAGTTCTCAGATAATAATTGATGATATCATTTTAAACACAATGCCTTTAGGGTTTAAGACCTCCTTCAATACGGATCATTGCACTTCCTGCTGATTTTTAGGTGGGCCGAACATGACATAATACATGGGCCTTCTATCCAAATGGAATCTCTCTCTCTCTCTCTCTCTCTCTCGCAAAATTCACACATTCAGTATTTGCATCATATATGGAATTTAGTGAGCAAACTTTGCAGCACAAAGTATACTTTTGCTGCTTTGAGTTGGTCTGGATGTACTTTCATCTGTAGCCCCACCAGGAAACCCATGAGTAAGGATGGGTTGACTATTAAATCTTACTAATAGACATATACTACCATTCTCAGCAGCCATTACAGAATGTGGATCCGTTCACTATGTGCAATAAGTAACAGGTTTTGCCAGTCACTCACACCCCTTCCTTCTTATTCCTAAGTTGTGACAACGTTCTTTTTTCATCACCGAAACACCTTCCTCATAAAAATTGTTACAACTTTTCAGTCCAAAGATCTTTCAGAGTTTCAGTCCAGTTTCTAGAGAAAGAAAGAGAGAGTAAGCAGGGGTTACAAACTTACAAGCAATATATAATATTTCTTACTACACAACAATCATTACAGGAGCATCCGACAGCATAATCTGTCCTGTCTGTAGTCTGTACACATTTTTATTGGCTCAGCTAGGTTATACCACAATACTGTTTGCATCTGAAGGGCTCTGCGGCTCTGCGCTTGTTTGAAATGATCATGTTACCGTCCAGCTTGTACTGCATAGTCTTAAGGCAGATGGAGTCTACTACATGTGAAAACATAAATGCTTGATTGAGCTTTCCCTTGTTTAAGACTAAATGCAATCTCTGGATTCTATTAAAATAAATACTTACCCCAGTTCTGGCGCATCTGTTTTGCTGCATTCCCCTTCTTTTTGCTGTGACTGGCTCAATTCAAGGCTAGGAGGAATATTTGCATCTTGTATAATATGAAAGCTGTAGGGAGTGCTAGAACTTTCATTTGCATCGGTGGCACCTCTCTGTTCACAGGCCTGAAGCTGAAATAAAGTTGTTTCTTTAGTTGCTTGAGATAATGTGTTAAAATTTATTTGAAATTTCTAAGAGAAGATTTTGCATTGAACCTTGTCATACAGTTCCAATTTATGTTGTGACATGATGTTTAGGCTTCTACAAAGCTCCACATTTTCCTGGTGAATTAGGCTTCCCTGAATTAAAGTTAATGCTTAGTACATGAATTCTTTCATGCATGTTCATTTGCATATTGCATTGAAAATTTGAAATGATGGAAGGAGATTGAGTGTGACGGTCAAACCTTCACGTGTAACTCCTCAATTTCACCTTTCAAAAGATGGTCCTGTTGGCAGGTGTTTACTGCATTATCATTAGACTAAAGCAAATCAAAAGCAAAAACACAGATACTGAAGAGCGCAATGAATATAACCTTTCTCATTCTGATACTGCGGAGACTTATTTCAAGCCGATTCTCTAAACCTTGGAGGTCTCTAACACCTAGGCAGGAAAGCTCCTCACCCATCAGTTGCCTAAAACCATGCAAAACAGTAATCTCAGCAGTTCAAGACTGAATATAGTCTCAAGATACATCACTCTTCTGTCTACATGGTGAAGCAGATCAACTTATTATGTTGTTAAAGAAACTTAAGGAGTACTATCGAAATCGATTTTACAGTGAATATTCTAATTGTATTCCTAAGTTTTTCCTTTCACATATTTAAGCATTCTTTTGGTGGTTCCTATATAATTCCATGCGGCATTTAAATCATGGATAAACTACTTCAGTGAGGAATTTTATATTAATGTATGATCTGTTTGCATTGCAGAATCATTAGATGATTACTTGTGGCTTTCTTGCAAGTTGTGCAGTTGCTGCCTCAAGCTTGCTGCCTCCCTCTGCCAAATCTATCAGGAAAAACAGAAAATCATGTCAGTTTCCTTGAACTATATATGCCTATAATTAATCTAGAAACACAGTATGATGCTAAAAAAACCAGTCGCAACTCAATAGCATATGCATTTGAGATGAGGTAAGATGCTACCCGATTCACATACATGTAATATCTCTAGATATGGGATGTGCCATAGCACAAATGCATCACGGAGTTCTTCTTTTGAAGAACAAATGCATCATAGGGTGCCCTTGTTCAATGCTTATTATTCTAGAGTAATTTGGGCCAACTTGTCAGTTCTGTTGACACTTGTTTTTTGTTTAGTAGTCCAGTAGCTTGGTCGTTTAATCATATTAGGACATTTAAACCTTGTTGTAGGTTCATTATGCAACCAACTTTTGCTACCTCTGAAGTTTTGCACACAGCTTTTGTGTGTTCTAAGAGAAAAAAACTCTAGACCTAACCTGCTCTAATCTCTATTATGGACTAGCTATTGGAGCACATACTGCATGACTGCTGATAACTTTTGTCAGCATGAACTTAAGTATTTACAATTTTATCTTAAATCAAGAGTTTGTTTTCAATCAATTTGTTGATACAGCATTCGTACTGTAGTAACGACTGGTACATTCTGCAATGTAGACTAAAGGCAAATCATATTATCTCTTTTTAGTGGTTCCTGAGATTTTTCTTATGTTTGGTATCTTGTTTGTGTTTTTCATGAGTTTACTATCTTTAGAGTATGATGTTTTGTTATCTTGTTTGTACCATTTCCCAACAGTTTTTATATTTCCTGTTGAGTCTCCCAACTGTTTTTAACTTCCAATTGGCCACAGAATGTATGAATGTTCAATAAGTTTGCCTCACTCTGAAATATGGATGTTAAGATTCTCACTGTGTGTTGGGTGATATTTTGAGTTTGACTTTGTGTCATAAGATTAACATCAACAAGGTGCAATGAAATTTCTGCGACATGTCTTGGACTAATGCAATCAGTGAAGTCCTTGAACCAGTGTATCTTGCCAAAAGGGTATGTATGCCCCAGGCTGTTTCTAGTGAAAGTTAAAATATCTTAATACTTGTTTTGTACTTCAGTTCTCACCTTATGATCTACCTTCTCGTTCTCGTTCTCTTTCTTTTCTTTTTTTTTTGAATCTCCTTATGATCTACTTACGCTTCTTTGTATGAACGTTGGATATCAGGATGTGCATGTATTTGCCCTCGTATGCAAACGAGAGGGTGGCCTGCCCAGCTGCCTCAAATGCTGAAGACCTGAAGTGTGTGAAGCAAGTACTAGTGCTGCCACTATGAAGAAAGATAATTCTGACATAAGACGAACCGCAGCCTCTTTCAGAGTCAACTTAGCATATTGTTTTGAATCGACTTGTACTGTATTGCACTACCACGCAATACGTCTCTTTGCCTATATCAATACGCTGCAAAGTTTTTGTATTGTACATTGTATTGTCTTGTTTAAAGTATGTTTGTTTTTGCAACAAACTATTCTGTTGAGATTATGAATTGCTCGATTACTTTCATCCTATGTATTAACCGAGTGAGATCGATCAGTGCTTGGGGCCTACGGGAATTAATTACTGATCAATTTATCCTATATCAATACGCTTGATAATTGATAAGTTTGCAGGGGCCTACGGGAATTAATTACTGATCAATTGATGGAGTAACCGAGTAACCTGCAGCAATCTGCCACCTTGGGGCTCATGCGTCGCTCGCGGCTCTTGCCAAGCTCAAGTTTAGAAGCCTCATGCTCCTACTCCACAAAAACTTTGTACAGAGAGCTGACATTCAGAGGAGTGAGGGAGAGAAGACTGCAGGAGTTGTGGGACACCAATGCCTCTGAAAGTCTGAAGATTAGAATCTTTATGTGAATGGCGATGAAAGGGAGAATCCAAGCAGCTAAACAATTATAAAAAGATAAATTGGCCAGGAAGTCAATGCTGTAAACTGTGTGGAGAGGTAGAAGATGTGGACCACATTATCTTCAAATGTGCCCTAGCTAAATTCCTGTGTTGTTGCTATAGAGAAATACTGAATTGGAACGTAATCCCAAATTCTAGAGATGAGTTGAACGCTTTGATGCTGGAACCTGGGAGAGATCAAAATTTGTTTCTACTGTGCTTTATTTCTGTTGGAGTTTGGGCAATTTGGCTAACTAGAAATGATTGGGTTTTCAAAACAAACTTCTTGCTGACATTACACATCTACCTTATAGGGTTATTTCTGTTTTGCAACAGTGGAGGCCTTTGATCCCAGTGAAGCATGCAGACGGATGGAGAGTATTCAGGGACTAGCTACTGGCAAGGCTACGAGAGGTGCGAGAGGCCGGAACCATCTGAAGATGAGGAAGACCTACTGAAGACGACGCTGACGAACAGGCTGGATTCCTGTGTTTTGCTGCTTTAGTCCTTTGTTTCTTGCTTGTGTGGTGGTTTAGTGATAGATGAATCTGAAAACTTTGTGTTTTGCTTGTGCTGTAATGGCAAAGCTGGTGTCCCCAGCACTCTATCGAACCTGTTATGCTAACTGCCTTTTCTCCAAAAGTTTGGAAGCCTCTTTGAGCTATCAAAATGTGCAAACATTCAGTTCCTTTGAGGGGAGTTTGCTGGATTTCTCCAGTGAGATGGAATAGTTCTATAGGAGAGGGCGAGATGGCACCTAAATTTTATATGAAAGGTTGTAGCTTAGTGTGCGTTGTACTGTTACCGAGGCTAGTTGGTACTTCTCCTATTTAAAAATATAAGACGTATTAGGTTCTATACGGTCTCTAATATTATATTTTGATCATTAGTTTCTTTTATAATATATCATCGACAACCACTCAATTAACATTATATGAAAATAATATCAAATACAAATCTAGCAATACTACATGCATAAATTTTTAGTTTTATTATTAGTCAAAATTTCTAAATATTGATTTTGTGGAAAACAATATCGTCTTATACTTGGTACTGTCAGAATTAGGCACAACGCACATCAATTTTATGGCATCTGGAAGAAGATAGAAAAAAGTTGAATGGTAACAGAGTGGTAAGAGAGAGTCTGAGTCAATGTATATGTAATTCAGTACTAACCCCTGCCCCATCACCCAGAGGTATTCAGAAATAATTACTCACAATATTCTGCATTGTGTGCAGTACACCATGCCGGCTGCATGCATGCATGAGAACACAGTGCATTGAGCACTATAACTAGTTGGCCAGACAATATTTTGTTATTTTATAAAAGAAACCTTAAATAGACTAGAAGCTATTTGGTCGTTAGACCAAGATCAGACGCATGTTCTGTCACCGAAGCAGTATACTAGTAACAAGATAGCTATCCCCGACCATACCTTAATTTCTGAAGTTGCATTATTCCCATCAAGTAGTTCCTCCGTTGCGTTGGTATACCTGTCTATCACAGCTTTCATGCTAACACGCAAGTAAAGACAAATGGTTCGGTCAGTGTGTTTCGTTTTTAAAACATAAAGGTAAGTCTTGATCTTACTAACTTAGACAAACCACATAAGTAGAGGAATATTTAAACATCTGGAAATATTTATCTCTGTCAAAACATTTATGCATGCATGTAAGGTTTCATAGAAATGTTATTATCTGTAAAGGTTTGATTTCAAAACTGCATGGTATATCTCTTAGACTCTTAATTTATAAGTGTGACCATGATAAACTGGCTAGGAGCTAAGGTTATTAGCACACATGCCACCTGATTTTGGTACAGAACCATTTGACACACACCAAATAGAAAAAAAAATCAGATTTTCTGACGATAAAAAATTCTGATTTTATAAGATCTTCACACATTAATTTCTTCTTCCACTAACCACGCCTTGAGTTATTTATAAGGTTGTTATCAATTTAGAAGATGAACACTCTGAAAAAAGAGAGTATAAATACGTAGAAAATTATTTCATTTCATGAAACGAAAACGTTGTCCAATGTGTCAAGAAGAAAAATACTCATATTAATTTTGCATTTACACCACAATTAAACTAACATTGTATACATATATATTGATCACTATGTATCTATATATAGCTTGTTAGAAGATCGAAACCAGGACAAGAAAGAGTTAGTGACCATGCATATATATGCTTATGCTTGGGTCTTTTTGTTGATGAATTAATTAAGATGTTTCAAATTTGAAAAGATGCATGAAAGCTGATCAGACATATGTATATACCTGGTTAGCTAGCCAGTACTTATCTAGTGAAAGAGCAAGGAGATGAGTATTAAAAAAGAGAAGTTAAGAGCGAAAAAAAATTAGGCACCAAAACAGATCAGAACAATCAAAGAAAATTACAGCTAAATTTACAGCAAATAGATACACACATATATAAATCCGATGGATTACTCACTTGGTGCTGGCGAACTCGTAGAGCCTGCCGGTGCTGGAGAAGACGACGAGGCCGACCTCCGCATCGCAGAGGATGGATAGCTCCTTCGCCTTCTTCAGCAGCCCGTTCCTCCGCTTCGAGAACGTCACCTGCCTGCTCGTCGAGTTGTCTATCCTCCTTATCACTATCTTCCCCCTCCCCATCTCCCAGCTAGCTATTCCTCTTTCTCTCTCTCCCAGATCTAAGACATCTAACACACGGCAGAGTCACAAACCTAGCTAGCTCTAGCTCAAGAACGCAAGCTAGAAGACAACGCAGCAACAAGAACTAATAATATGAGAGATTGATTTGGAAATTGAAGGTGTGTTACGATGAATCGATGGGGGAAACTAAAGGCCAAAGGCTGGTTAGCTACCTTTGCAAACCTAAGAGAGAGAGAGAGAGAGAGAGAGAGAGAGAGAGTAGAGAGTAGAGAGAAGGCGAATGGCTGGTTTGGTTTTATGCACGAATGGATCGGATGCAGGTGGCTGCAGCTTAATTACCCGCCGGCGCCATGTACTACACTATACAAAAGCTTTAATTATTGTTGGCACACAAATGGAAAAAGGCTCTGGTGGTGATCGGTGATGTCATGTGCTTAGGATCCATGTTCATTTTGGATTTCTTGATTTTGTGTCACAGTCTCTTGTTCATATGTGGTCGCACGAATTTTCTACTTTAAAACCATGCTGATAAAAAAGATTATGTAAAGATGTTCCATGGCTTTCTGTGTGCCAGTTATTGATTGGTTACGAGTCTCGCTATAACCATAATCTCGCATTCTCCATACATTGTACTCCTCATCATTTGCTTAGCCATCAACCCAAGCATAATACTGGCTACATAATTCTAAGCTAAACATATGTATAACTAAAGGACTCAACATCTTATATTTGTATAATTAGCTAGATATGAATCCATGCTGGAGTCGTATACGTGTTACGAAAGTATTTGTTTGCCATAAGTATATATATTCCATTATATCGATCCCACCGTAGATTCATGCATGAATGTTTAGATTTTAGTCAATTAATATGGGAATTTCTATCTTCTTTTCTAATTCATGCGGAACTTTCTAATTTTCTATCATGCCAAAATTAGCGTGTGGGATTTTAGGAGAGTCTTCAATCAATAAAAAGAGAGTATATATAACAACTAAATCATGCATGGTCATATATGACAAGTGTTGCATTTTCAGATAATGGAAGTATTACACTTCTGGCCTTCCGCACTGGGTTACATGGAACTTAATGATCAGGATTATTGCAAGATTGATCAGATTCTAAGAGCTTAATTAATTACACCAGAAATCATGTCAAGGTGAGCAGCTAGAGGTGATTTTATTTATCTAATATGCGTAGGCTATATAGATATATAGGTAGGTTAAGACTTTGATAAATCCGAAATCTATAATGCGCCTATGTTAATTCAATCTATATTGAGTTTTATAAGGTCTCTATAGAAATTGGGCGTCCATGGATACTAATTTATCCATCAAACTATAAAAGTATGCTTAAAGGCTTATATACTTAGTTTTTTTTATCATGACATAGTACAAGAATCTTTGAGTGGTTTAATCGGACCAATCTGAACATAGGTTTAGAAATGCCTCATTATCTGTCCTTTTGCTTTGAAATTTCTTATGGAAAGCTTGCTTTCTAGTTGATATATCACAGACTATGACCTAAATCATTGAAACTCACCTGTATGTCAGTGACATGTATATATATTAACTAACTATAGTCATTATATGCATGTGATCCACCACTGCCATAGTTAGTTTGCCCATTGGTTTGGAAATCCGCTCTTGTAGTTATATATATAATAGGATTCGTTATGTATTGAAGAAGTGGACATAGAAAAGTACAATTACCTTATAAGAATTGCAAAATATGTCTAGCTAGCTTGTCTGTTGCTTACCACAGACACATCATGAGGGTGTGTCCCTTGGCAACATGGGAGGGTCTAATTCTAACATGGGAGATGTCGACATCGTTCCAGCCTGTTTCATATTATAACCATGCCATGAACCATGCTCCCATATAAGTTTGTAACGAAAGTGCAAGTCCATCTTATAATAGTAGTACGCTAATTCTACAAATACCAACTGTTTCTGATGTTTATGCCCATTTCAAGTAGCTACTATTGCTTTGGCACGTTAATATATAGGCACTTTGTCAGGGGCTGGGCTTTTGGTGAGAGAGGAAAGATTAATTAAGTTAGGATGTCGAAAGATGTCGTTATATGATCAATAAATTACTAATATTTTAATAAGGTAAATTCTCTTCAAACCAATTCGGATGTGTTCTCTATAGATAATGGGCGATGTATAAAATTAAGTTTATGATAATTATTTAAGGTACAAATGAATGGATTAAATATTACAAAGTTAATAAGTTGATTTAAAAATTTTGTTAAAAGTGCTGATGAAAAAACTTTTTTTTGAAAACCGTACCGTTTAGATGTTTAAAAGTCTACCAAAAATACACCCTCCGACCTATATTATTTTTTTCTCTTCTCAATGACTCAATGTGTCATGGACATATATGCATGTTGCATGTGCATACATCATGAAATATCAGACGGGAGATCACTTCCGGCTTTGTGCTCCGGAGCTGCTTCTCTTTGTTTGGCGAGCCCACGTGGTACGATGGTCGCCCGGACCAATCCTAGTGCAGTTTCTGCTCTTCGATAGTGGCGTGAGCAAACCTCAATGTCCTTTCTAATTTCCAAGTTACGAGGTTTTTACTTTGAGGAAACTAAAGCAAAGGACCAAAGCATTTTCTTCCACAAAGTGGCCGGACAAGTGTCAATGATTGCCTTATGATGAAACAACACCTGTCAGGAAAGGTTTTTGGGATGGATGACAGGGCACCGTGGCCAACCGGGCGCACATTATAGTACCGGTGGTCACTTCCTTTTTGCCAATTGCCATGTGTAAAGTAGTAGCTTTACAATTACGGTCTCTTCGTAGAAAAAAAAAGATAATTATTGTAGTACTTCCTCAATTTTTAAAAGAATGTTGTTTTAGCTAATAAAAAAAAATTAAACATGAGATTAAAAAACTACTATGTTCTTAATTAATATGGAGAGAAAATAAGAAGAAGAAAAGAAAACGAGGAAGAAAAGAGAGTGTTATTAGTTGGATGGTTAAAATGACGTAGTTGTATTAAAGATGTCTAATAGGTTTTAATTAAAAACATATTTTTTTAAATAAATTTTTAATCTAAAACAATAGTTTTTTTGAGACGGAGGGACCAGTAACTTGTTAATTACACTACTCTACCTTTGCTAAAAGAGTACCTATTGTGCTTTGATTGTTGTACAGTGGACCTTGTGTATCAGCAGCATTGTAAACAATGCTAGCTGCTCACATATCAATATTCTAACCAAGTACTATGTAGAAAATAACATACAAGATGCGGCACTAGGTAACAAGTTTACCTCCGATTTATTGATATTAAGAGATTTGTGTCGTCTACACTGTTGGCTTTTCACATATTAAGGGATATAGACTTTGCGTTAAACTGGCTAATGCGTAACTCACAACTTGGGGAGATGAAAAAATTGGTTATAGCCTTATTGGACGGGCCCAGTTGGTAGCGAGTGAATACAGGCTAAATATAAGCAAACATAAGATGTAAGCAAAAGGCTCAGGTAACATGGAAAGAGGATTCACAATGGTCTCCAATAAGATGTGCGCATTAATTAATCAGGTGGAAGGAAGGGGCCACAATCATCCAATCTTCTATTTTTTCGACCTAGGTAAAGTTAGGTTATAAAATACTCCCTCTCCCCATCTATAATGGGTTCAAGATTGTTTTAAAAAATTAAGGTTAAAGAAAAAAATTAATATGATAGCTCTCATTAAATAAGATTATATATGAGTGGAAGGGTGGTTAAAGATAAGATATGAAGAAATTTGAATAAAGAGTGGTTAGAGAAAAAAAAAAGTACTATATGCTATCTTATATTTGGGTATATATAGGGACGGAGAAAGTAGTAAATTACACTCACAGTAAACAAACTTGTATGACGGATATAAATTAGTGTAGCAACTTGCAAACTGTTTGATCCGATACAACACCTTGTTTAGTTTGTGTAAACCAGGATCAAAACTAGCCTTATAATAAACATAGTCTGTGCGAACCAGGGCCAAAACGGGTCTCTCAATCAAAATAGTTTGACATGGCGCTAGCCTGGATGCTGCGACGTCGGCTTCCACATGTCACATATGAGCCGCACTCTGTTTCCATTTGCATGCATCTACGCTCGAAGCTTAAATGAAAGAGCTCAAATTTTTTGGAGATGCTCGATTTTTCCGCATAACCTAGTAATCAACAAAAAATATCGTTTCATAATGATTTTTAGACCACCATCCACAAAAAAAAAGTGCATTCAAAAAATAAACAGTGACCGAACTATGTCGCGTGGAAGCCGACACAAAATCCATGTCAGATCGTTTTAACTGTGAGACCTGTTTTAGCTCTGGATCGCACAAATTAAGCGGGTTGTGTTGTGCCGAAGTGAACGATCTGCAAGCACATTATACCGATTTACACACATCACATAAGTTTATGTATCATGCGTGCAATTATCAAAATTATAACCTAACATCTCTTTTGCCTTTGCATCACTCATCAAAATCAACTACAAATTGCATAAAAAGATGACTAAATAAGTTATGCAAGTTATTTTTCCCTTTCTAGCAAGTCTTGTTGTTCAGGGAGTAGAATGGTAAGTTTTTCTCTTTCAAGTGTTGGTAGAAACCTCTGCTTGTGGACATAATTCCAAATACCGGTATATCCTAAATTACTGACCCTTTGGTAAATACTGTTGTTGTTTAGGGAGACTAGAATGACACATTTTTCTCTTTTTAGTGTTGGTACAAAGCTTTGTATGTGGGCAGAATTGCACATATCGATTTATCCAAAATTATCGATACTGGTGAAATCCAACAACTGAGTAGTTTATAGCCTTCTACGTATAACTGCCCCTAATTGGTTTCCAAAATCTTGCTCATGGATCACTCAGTTTTGTGTCAAAATTATATGGGCTTGTGTGCAACAATTTTTAAGGGGAAAATGCTTGAAAATTTAAGAGAAGATATTACAAATTTTAGGCACTCTAGTAAAACTTAGAGGCACATTTTCGTGAGACAATAAGATAATATACAACCTTTTCTTGTAGCATTGAAAAAAGATGCAAACCAAGTTAAATGGAATTGTGATATTATTCACTTGTATTGTAGCGGAGCATGAGAAATAATCTCTTCCATGAGCCCTCGCCCTCGCCTTGCTCGCTCCTCTCCCCCGCCACTTCCCTTCTCCCGCCAAAACCTCCTCTCTCCAAACGGGCCCCAAATGGCGCCGCCCCCTTCCGATTGCCGCGCCGCGCTCTCGGGAGACGCCGCCTCCGGCCTTCCGCGGGCAGCACCTCGCGGGGCGCGCCCTCCACGCGAACCCTGCGCTGATACCCGCGCTCGCGGCCTGCGCGCAGCTGCCCTCGGCGGCGGCCGAGGCCGAGCAGATCCACGCGCTTCTCGTCAAGTCGGGCGACCCGCAGTCCGTCTCCGGTGTCTACGCCTCCACCTCCCTTGTACGTGCCTACGCGCGGCTTGGTCGCCTGGGCGACGCGCGGAAGTTGTTCGACGGAATGCCAGTGAAGACGGTGGTGTCATGGAACGTGCTTCTTGATGGGCTTGTGCGAGCCAACGACTTGGATGCTGCCTGGGAGGTGTTTGTGGAAATGCCGGAGCGGAACGTGGTTTCTTGGAACACTATCATTGCTGGTTTCGCTAGGCATGGGTGGGCGCAGGAGACAGTGGATTTGTTTGCTGAGATGACGATGGTTTATGGTTTGGCACCTGACGAGGGCACGATGGTTGGCTTTGTATCCGCTATTCGCGATATTGGTCTGCTTGGAATTGGGAGGAGCACACACGGGTATGTGATCCGTCAGGAGTTCTCATTGGATGGTGCTCTTGGTGTAGCTCTGATCAACATGTACACAAGGTGTGGGAGCATGGGTGACGCATTCCGGTGCTTCTCAAGTGTCAACAGCAAGAATGTGGAGCACTGGACCTCTGTTATTGGTGGTTTCGCAGCACATGGTCACCCAGAGATGGCGCTGAGATTGTTCACTGAGATGAGGCAATTGGGCATTGAGCCTAATGGTGTCACCTTCTTGGCCGTCCTGAATGCCTGTAGCCATGGGGGCCTAGTCGACGAAGGCTTCAAGTACTTCAACCTAATGAGGAGCATGGGCATCGAATCAGCGATACAGCACTGCGGTTGCTTGGTAGATCTTCTTGGCCGTGCCGGGTTCTTGGAAGAAGCCTTCATGCTCGCCAGCAGTCTACCAGAAGATCCGGGTCTTGTGATCTGGAGCTCACTTCTAGCTGCCTGTCACAGCCATGGCAATGTCGAGATGGCAGAGGTTGCTGCTCGGAAGTTGGCACATGCCGAACCAAGCCATGGCAGCTCCTATGTCTTGTTATCCAACACATACGCACGAGCTGGACAATGGGAAGACTTGAAGAGAACGAGGAGGAAGATGGAGGAGCATGGGGTAATGAAGAAGCCTGGGCTTAGCTGGATCGAGTTAGACGGCCATGTACATTCCTTTGTCACTGCGGACAAGTTACACACGGAAAGCGAAGATATCTATCAGATGTTGGAAGATTTGAAAATTAATTTGATATCAGCTGGATGTGAACGTGAAACACTTGCCCTTCCTGAAATTTGATTCAGGTAATTGTCTGTTTGTATCAATCGCATCCTTTTTTTTATTAGTTGTTGATAGAAATATGTTACATGAGATATCTGTTCAAGCTCATATGAGCAATGCAGTATTGTATTGAACTAGTAGATGTCAGATACTTCTAAACTTAGGAAATCTCTAGTCCAGTATCATCTCTTGCAACCATTAGAATAGCAGCAAAAAATACAAAACCACCAGAAAACTATGGTTTCGACCAACAGCTAATCTTGTGTCTGATCTCTAGGTGTCATGCCTTGTTTATGAAAGGTTCATGCCTTGATGGGGATATAGCTGATGCACTAGATAAGGGTTGACGGTCTCTCGATCTAGTTTTAGCAACATCGACAATACCGATCCAGCCATTTATTATCTGCAAATTGACACTTACATATAAGCTCTAAGAGATAAATGAATGTCTTGAACAGGCTACCAGCAAACATAATTTTGTCAGGTTACCTGTCCGTTCATTGCTTTCAGAGCAGCACCTCCAGCTTCTTATGTGGTGTATTCTATAAAAGCATACCCCTTTGATCTTTTGGATATCTTGTACATTATTATCTCAACTGTAACAATGTAATTCAATGAAACTCAATATCTCAGACGAAGAGATCTGAATGGATAGGTACAAGCATTTCTGTATTAGTATCGCAAACCTTCAACCAGTTCACCAAGAGGCTCAAAAGTGGCTCGCAAAGTTTTCTCTGATGTATAAAATGAAAGTCCTGCCAGAAATATTACACCAAATTCAGGTACAACAAGATGTAAATACTGATTTTCTATCAGTGTATGCTTTTTCTGTGCAGTGCTGCTCGCCTCATAGATGAGAGCGAAAGTAACAGAAGTTTTCATCTCCCATTCTCATATGACTTGTTACACTTGTAATCTGACAGAAGACACTTATTTCAATCTGCTTTGCATCTAACCAATGTTTCTCAACTTAGCTATTCACATTTTAGGACTATAACTCAGATAGGCTCTTATTGTCTAATTTAGACAACCTACCTAACAACTGCATAATAAAAAGGTGGACATACAACATCGTGAATTCTATAGGGAAGGCACAAAATATTACACCAAGACAAAGTAGAGGACGTTCTCACATAAATGATAAATGACTAGATAAACAAGCTGAAATTCATGTACAGTATAGGCTGACCTTACCTGTTACAAAGAGCCTTTTGGTTTTGATGCCAGCCTGAGTAGCTTTCGACGATTTGAAGTTGTCATCACCTGAAATTGTAAAAAATAAACAAGTAGCTTTTTTCATGCTTCTAACAATGTGGGTGTTTAATTCATTCTTCCTTAGCACTATGAATGAGTACGCTACCTGCAAGGCCTACTAGGTATGTCTTCAGGGGAAGATATGTCAGTGAGTACAAGATGTAACAGAATCAAGATGTTTAAATTAATACCACAGGACTATTTAACAATAGCGCTTAATTTTAATGGTATATCTACTATTGTATTTCAGGTTAGAGGCATGAATCACAGTGAGATTTTTGCCACCCTCTAGGTGGCTAGGAGTCAAGAAAGAGAATTTTGCTCCTTGCTCCTTAGCAGGAAATATCATGTTGGAATGGAAAAATCAAGGCAAGAACTTTTCCTAGCAGCATTGATGTGGCATATGACACTAAAAAAGTCACAATTTTGATGATAGGATTCAATACCACAATATAAATATATGAGTTGAAGTTGTGAGAAACAGAATAAATTAGTCGAGCCTTTGTAATTTCTGTTATCAGATCCAAAATTTATGTCTGTAAAATCAGGTGTTGAAAAATTAGCTTTCTTATGATTTATAAACTTGTCATTGGAAAGTGTGACAAACTTATGTACGACTGACGTGGATCAGGTTACGAATATCTGTGCCTGAAAACGGTGTGTTTGATCTATTTGTGTAGAGGTACTTGGGATCAACCTTGGTGAACGGCAGGGATCGGGACTAAACTCAGGAAGGAGTTTAGGTCCAGAACGGTCAAGAATGTTGGGTGACAAGGTGGGATACAAAGTGATACACGATGGATAAAAATCGTGTGAGAAAATATTCAGAATGAGCTTCACAAGGCAGCGTGTAAATGTGAAAAAAATCAGAAAAAAAAAAAGGAGTACATGCATGGTGCTACAGTACCATGTGGTACTGTAGCATGCTGCAGCATGTAGCATGCGACAGGCAAGAAGCAGAACAAGGGTGCTAATGCAGCAGGCAAGAAGCAGGACGCGGCCAATACAGCAGGCAAGAAGTAGCCTAGATGGGCAACGGCCACGGTCCAGGCCAGGGAACGAGTGATGGCCTGGAGGCCCACGAAGACCTTATAAATAGTGACTCCTGTTAATTTTTGGTGATTTTTTTTTAGAGATTTTTAGAGAGCGAATTTGTTTTAGATTAGAGTTCTAATCTAGAGTTTTGGTGATTTTGTGGAGAAATTTTTTTGGATGTTTTGGAGAAACATCTTGTAAGCACAATCTTGGTAATAAAGGTAAAGTTTATGGAAGATTAGTACGGTAATTAATTTCTCTTTCTCGTTCATCTTTGTGCATGCCTAGCGATATATTTTAGATTGATTTGTTTTCTCTGTGATTTGGGTTGGTTTCTTTGATCTAAAATCTAGCTAGGGTATTTTTCTAGTGTTCTGAAAAGTTTGGTTGGTTAATTATTTTCGGATCTCGTTTAATCAATTAATTAGGGTTTAATTAATTTCCATCAACCTTCTATTCAGTAATTTTGTTTCATTAATATCTCGAGATCCAGAAGTCCGATTGATGTGATTCCAGTTGGGTTTGTTTGAAAATTTTGTCTAGTTTATTATGTTCAAAATTCCAGGTTCGATCGAATTACGGATCTATGGCTACAATCTGTTTAGTGACGAAACGGTGTTCTGTCTAGATTCTAAAAACGCAGTTTTTCAGGTTTTGTGATTAGAGGAAAGTGTTAAATTTTATTTTTGACTTATGCAATCATTCAACCCCTTTGATTGCCTATCTTAGTATGAGTCGATCCTACAAGTTGGTATCATGAGCGAGGTTATTTATTTTATTATCTTTTCTAATTGATCTTAACCGGCGATTAGAAAATATGTCGACGATAGGTATTCCACAAAACTTTGTGTTTTCGATGGTGTTGATTTTCAGTATTGGAAGGCTAAGATGGAGGCATACATTCAAGTTCAAGGCTTTGCGATATGGGAGAAGATCTATAAGCCATACCAAGTTCCTGAAAACGATGCATTGACAGCAGCGGACATGCCACAGGTGGAGGCTAACAGCAAGGCGAGGAACTTGATTATTCAAGGGCTAGGAAGGAGTGACTTCGACCGTGTGGTGCATCTTAAATCGGCACATGAGGTATGGATAGCACTTTGTGATTATCACGAAGGATCAAATACGGTAAAAGAGGAACGTCGAGATATGTATAAAAAGGAATATATACGATTTGAGATGAAACCCGGTGAATCTCTGGATGACTTCTTTGCTCGCTTTACAAGATTCCTTTAACAACTTGCGATCTGTTAATGTTTATATATGCTGAGGTTGAAAATTCTCGCAAGTTGCTAGGAGCTTTAGATATGTCTATATGGGAGATGAAGGTAACATCAATTAGAGAATCTATTACCATGAGTACACTTACATTAGATATGCGGCTTTATTCTAAATTGAAAACTCATGAAGCTAGATGTTTTTGCTAAAAAAATATGGCTAATAAATCAATGGCTTTAGCTTCGCAAACTAACAACTCTATTGGTGATAACTCTTTATCTAGCTATGCTTTGTCTTCTTTGTCTTCACTAAATGATGAACAGCTAGAACAACTTCTTGAAGATGATTTGGCACTCCTCTCCATCCGCTTCACAAAAGCTTTGCAAAATGTTCGATCCAGAAAGAGAGCAAATGGTGGGAGAACCTCGAAGATGTTTTGAATGTGGCTCGTTTAATTACCTTCGTCTTAAATGTCCAAAATTTCTAGTAAGAATTTATAGGGATGATGATGAGGAGGAAGACAAGGTAGAGAGTGACAAGAAACGAACACTCAAGAGCACTAAGAAGAAGGGGTATTTGAACAAGAAGGTAGTGTACCGTGTTCTCTCTGCTCTTGAACAGGTAAATCTAAGCGATGTGGACACCGAGAGTGATGATGATGCTACTTTCAAAGGCAAGAAAATCTTGATTGGTTTATGTATGATGGCAAGTAGCAGAAGCGTCACCAATAGTGACATCGACAACGACAACAACAATGATGTAGAACCTTCTTATGATGATTTAGCTTGTGCTGTTGAAAAACTTGGTACTTTATTAGAGAAGAGAGATAAAAAGACTAAGAAACAAGATGCTTTGTTTGAAAAATTAAATTTGAAAATTGCAAGACTTAAAACTTGACTCCTATAGATGATTCTTGTAAATCATGTGATTTAGTTTATGGCTGAATTTACTTCTCTAAGGGCAATATGCATGCTTCTACACTAAAGGAACTTAGGCTAGAAAGGAGAAAATGAACAACATGTCCGTCAAATTGGTATGAACTGCCTCTTATGATAAATACAATGTTCTTAAGGTGAAGTTAGAAGATGCCGATGTTAAAATTGCACAACTAAACAAAGATCTTGCTTTGAAGATAAAAGATGTTGATGTTAAAATTGCACAACTAAAAGAAGATCTTGCTACCCATAAGGTTCTTTCATGCTCTAATTGTGGTAAAATGATAGATTTCAGTATGTATCTTGTAAGAATTGTGCCACTCTTTTGAAGCGTATTGATTATTTGCAAGGAAAGATAGGAACTAAAAGTTTGAATTAAATTTTGAATCAAAAGACTAGTTTTGAAAAATTTAAAACTGGTTGGGTTTTGGTCCTTATGATTTATTCTATAAGACTCATGCTCCAACTATTGTTAAATCACTTGGTAGTGGCATAATTGAGATAGCTGATGAACCTAAAAAGAGACAATCTTCAGATCTGGTGGTATCATATCATCTATTGGCACAACTAGTACAAATGTAGCTTCTACTTTTAACAGTAAATATAAAGTTAAGTACACTGCACTCACTGTGGTAGAGATGGATATAAAGTAGAATTTTATTTTAGACTTGCTAAACAACAAATGAGAGAAAAGGCTAAGGCTTGGTTTAAATTGAGAGGAAGACGCACCCTTTGTTCTACTAACATGAGTAATGACATATCTAAACCTTTGCATAAAAATATTTGTGTTATGTCTACTGTGTCTGCGTGCGTGTGTGTCTCAGTACTGGATTCCGTAAATGCCTATATTATAACTCCAGTACTGAGATCTCGACCACTGTTTTCTTCTATGTAGGCACTTCGTGCGAGGAAGGAGAACGTCTGGCTTGGTGGATCCGGATGCTCACGCCACATGTCCGGTTGATAAGAATTGGTTCTCCTATCTCACAGGAGCATCACATGTTAAAAAGATAACTTTTGGAGATGCTTCTACTTCTATGGTTATGGGTTAAAGGTACAGTAAAGGTGAGCGATAAGTTTATGTTCAAGAATGTGGCTCTTGTTGGAGAACTTGAAATATAACTTGCTTCTCTTTTCATAAATGATTGATGAAGATCTTGAAGTGTGCTTTAAGAAAGGTAGATGAGAGTATTAGATGCTTCAGGAGATCTTTTCTTTAAATATACACGTTTTGGGAGAGTGTTTAAACTGATTTTGATATGTTATCTTCTGTTGTGAAGCAATAGGTGTCTACGTTGCCAATGACTTTAAAGACTTATCTTTTGGCACCGTAATTGGCCATGTTGGTTTTGATCATTTAACGCGTGTTAGTGGTTGGATCTTATAACGTGGTCTTACCTAAGCTTAAGGATGATAGCGGATATAGTATGCTCTTCTTGTAGACATGGTAAGATGCTGCAGGTTCACATCACCTATTCTATGGTGATGACAAACGCACCAGGACACTTTCTTACATCTTGATACGTTGGACCATCACGAGTTCAATCTTATTGGAGGTAAGTGGTACGTCTGGTAACAGTTGATGATTACTCTAGATATTCTGGGTTTTATTTTATAGCATCTAAAGACTGAGGCTTCTTAGTCTTTTTTAGAAGTCTTGCGCTGTAGATTATCTGTTTGATCACCAGGAGCTCTAGGCAATTTAAAGTGGATAATGGATTTCTGAATTTAAAATTCTTCTTTTGATCAATTTTTGTGCTGAAAAGGTCTTGATCAGTCAACTCTCTTCACCTAGAGTACCCACAACAAAATGGTGTGGTTGAAAGAAAAAACGGAACCTTGGTTGAGAATGGCTAGGACTATGCTAGATGAATTTTCCCTACTCCTAGAAAATTTTGGGCAAAGCCAATTTACTATATGCTAGTTTTTCAAATCGTGTATGTTTGAGATCAAAGCTTAGTAAAACTTCTTATGAGCTGCGGTTTGATCATAGGGCCTAGTGTTTCTCACTTTCGTGTGTTTGGGTGCAAATGCTTTATGCTGAAATCTATTAAACTTAGATAAATTTGAAGCATAGATCAGTTGATGGCATGTTGCTTGGTTACTCTACTTCATTCTCGTGCCTATTGTATTCTAGTTTGGAGACTAACAAAATTAATAGAAACCTGTGAAGTTACTTTTGATGAGCTAGCCCGGGGACTAGTCCAAAGTATTGTAGGTACAGGTGTATATATTTTAAGGGGAGGACATTTTTGTTGATGAAGAAGAAGATGATGCATGATGTAGCTGAAGTTTAACTCCTCCCACACAATCAATGCAACAGATTCTGGCACCTCTACAACTCAACCCCTACAACTAAGCATCCCTCAAATTTCACATCATGTAGAAGATCAAATAGAAGAAAGTGAAGTTTTTTGAAGCAACAGCTCCCTTGTATATTCAAAGAAGACATCCACCTCAACAAATGATTGGTAATTTCTTCATGAAAGAGTGACACGTCTGTTTACGATCCAAACTTCTCATGCTCGATTCGCGTTTGTTACGTCTTTTTGAACCTAGAAGATATATCACATGCATTAACTGACGAATCTTTGGATCAATGCCATGCATGATAGAAGAACTAGAGAACTTTGAACGTAAGAAGGTTTTGAAAACTAGTGCCACCGCCTTTCTAATCATCTGTTATTGGAACTAAATGGGTGTTTAAAAAGAAACTAGTGAGGACGTATAGTTTGTTAGAACAAAACTAGATTGGTTGCTCAAGGTTTTACATAATAGAAGGTTTAGATTTTGATGAAACCTTTGCTCCTGTTGTTAGATTTGAAGCTATTAGAATTTTGTTAGCCTTTGCTGCTTCTAAAGGTTTTTTAAATGGGTTTATCAATGAAGAAGTTTATGTTAAGCAACCACCTGGTTTTGAAAATTCTAAATATCCAAATCATGTTTATAAACTATTTAAGACCTTGTATGGTTTAAAACAAGCACCTAGAGCATGGTATGATAGGTTGAAAAACTTCCTTCTTGAAAAAGGTTTTTCATGGGAAAAGTAGACAAAACACTTTTTGTTCTTAAGCAAGACAATGATCAATTATTCATTCAGATTTATGTGGATAATATCATCTTTGGTTGTTTATCTCATGCTTTGGTGTCTCATTTTTCAGAAACTATAAGTAGTGAATTTGAGATGAGTATGATGGACGAATTGACTCACTTTTTGGGATTGCAAATCAAACAAACAAAAGAAGGTATATTTGTGCATCAACGTAAGTATACGAAGGATCTTCTATGTCGTTTTGGAATGGAGAATTGCAAACCCATGATGACACCTATTGGGAGCTACTTCTACACTTGATCTTGATAAAGAAGGTGAGCCAGTTGAGCAAAAGGAGTATAGGAGTATGATTGGTTTACTTTTATATCTTGCTGCTTCAAGACCGGATATACAATTTGCTGTATGTTTATGTACATGGTTTCAAGCTTCCCCACGTGCTTCACATCTTCAAGCAATTAACGCGAATTCTCAGGTATATTCATGGCCTAAAGATTTGGTAATGATTATCAGCATCATCATGTATTAGCTTAAGAGCTTTTTCTGATGCTGATTTGGAGGATGTGACTTTGATAGAAAAAGTAATTCTGGTGCTTGTTTCTTTTGGGTAATATCGTTCTTGTTGCATTGGTCGTTTAGAAAACAATCCTCTGTAGCACAATCAACTGCTGAATCTGTGTATGTGGCTGCTGCTAGTTGTTGTTTCTCGAAATACTTTGGATTGTAGCTACAATTCAGGATATGGTGTACTTTAGAAAAGTTCCGCTCTTTCTTTCTGTGATAACAATGAGTGCCATTTGTATTGCTAAGAACCCAGTATAACACTCTAGACAAAATATATTGATATTAGATTTCACTTTCTTAGAGATCATGTTGAAAAAGAAAATGTGGTCACTTCATCATATGGATAACTGAACATCAAATTGCCAGATAGTTTTTAAAAACCTTTGGATTTTTTCTCGTTTTGCTCTATCTTAGGAGAGAACTTGGGTTATTCTCCAATAGGGTTGTTTTTGAGGGAGATTTAACTCTTGTAAACATATTTTTATTATTATTGTTTATCTTAAATTTAAAAAAAAATGAAAAAAAATTACTGATAAACTAAATGAGCAATACATATGATTTATATGTGTTTCTTTTGAAGCTATGTCTGCCATAAAGAAAGGTGCCCTTCATGTCATATCTTCTTCTGT